>MU857226.1:0-17943 GCA_033296705.1 Chaetomidium leptoderma | reverse complement strand
CACATGATACAGTCCGGCGGGCCCAGTCATTACAGTCCGAAGAGACCACCTCTTTATCAAAGAGACAGCCTCGAGCAGTCGAGCTGCCCAAATATAAGCTTACCTACCTGGTATTGGACCGTCTCCGAGAAAACTTGGGGCTTCTGACACAATTACGTGCCTCGATCATCTGGGTCTCCTGGATTGAGTTTGGCAAACCAAGGATGGATGATTCCAGAGTCTGGGTGTCAAGAAGGGGTATATGTCCATGTGGAATTCCCGAACAACCTGCCCCTCCGCGAGCCAGATTGCACAGCATATTATGATCAACTCTCTTGCACATCCCCTTCGATGGATCGGCTATTAGGCAGACAAATCAAACTCAATTTTGACTGAGTTGAGAACTTTTCAGGGTGGTTGTCAACAGGTCGCGCGACCCCTTCTTTCCGGGTAGATTCTAACTGGACAGAGAAAACAGGCAGCCTCCGAGTCGAGTCCTCGACTGTGGTTGGTGTTCTGAAATTTCCCTCCTGGCAACCCCGCTTTGATCACGCGTAAAGCACATGCGTGGTCGCCTGAGGTTAGGTAGCAAGGTAGATGTTAGGCGCCGATGAGGTTGGGGGATTTCTGGAAGACGTGCGGCCGATGTCAAGCAGAACATTGTCACTGTCTGGACTCTGGCTGCTTATCGCGGCGTCAACATGGAGGCCCTTGCTGCAATTGGCCTCACAGCCAATATCTTGCAATTTATCGAGATCACCGGACAACTGATCTCTTCGACACATCAGCTCTCTAGCCAAGGTGCAACGACGGAATACCTGGAGCTCGAATCCATCGCCCAAGAATTGCGCACCCTGGCCGAAGGCATCGGCCCGCAACAAGCCCAGGATTCCCAGGGCGCCGATGACGGCCTTGGGAGACTCGGCACCGACTGTATCAACATCACAAATGAACTGCTCTCCGTCCTGGGCTCGCTCAAGCTCCAAGGGGGAGGTAAAAACTGGGAATCTTTCTATCAAGCCCTGAGAAGCATTTGGAAGGCCGAAGAGATCAAGGCCCTCCAGGAGCGAGTCGACCGGATCGGCCAAGCTTTGAACCGCCACCTGATGGTCTCGCAGCAGCGCACCATATCCCGAAAACTAGATCAGTTAGCGGTCGAGAACCGCCGGCTCCAGGCATCCAGAACCGATGACATCAAGGACTTGGGGGCTCAGTTCGGCAGGGCCTTCAACGATCTCCAGGAGGAAGTGCACCAGCAACGAGATCAGGATGCACCCATGTCAGTTTTGCTTGGGGTTGCCGAAAAGGAGATTCAGTACTCGGCCGAGCAAGCCATATTGGACAAGTTCCGATTCGACGGCATAGATGATCGGTACGAGAGCATCCCTTTGGCCCACAACGAGACCTTTACTTGGGTATTCGGGACGGCGGGAGACGCTACCGTGCCCCTCTCCTCTTTTACTGAGTGGCTCGGCTCGAAGAGAGACGTGTTCTGGGTGTCGGGAAAGCCCGGCTCCGGCAAGTCGACCTTGATGAAGTATCTGTGTACCCACCAAGAGACCAAACGGAAACTTCAAGACTGGGCGAAGCACGATAGCCTCATCATGGCCGATTTCTTTTTTTGGAATGCTGCCAAAAAGCCCCTGCAGAAGTCCCAGCAAGGGCTCCTTCGCGCTCTGCTCTACCAGATTCTACGCCAGTCCCCCAAGACCATCGAGCAGATCTACCCCGAAGTTGCACGATTTCAAGATCACAAGGATCCCGATGACATGGGAAACAAGGCTCTCCAGGTGCCAAACCCGCCGACGACTGTGCCTGGCCTGCTTTCTATGCTCCACAAGGCTTGCGAATTGCTCGCCTCATCCAAGCGACGGTGTTGCTTCTTCATCGACGGGCTCGACGAGTACGAAGGCCGACCGAATGACATAATCGAGCTGATTCGTATCTTCCGACACATGCCCAGCGTCAAGATTTGCATATCCAGCCGTCCGTGGAACGAATTCGAACAAAGCTTTGGCCAAGACGGTTGTTGCAAGATATACATGCAAGACCTCAACCGGGATGACATTCGCAACTACGTCTCCGACGTGTTTCAGAAGGATTCCAACTACCAGGCTCTGGATGAGGATGACGAGGCTGGGGCTGACCTGATTGACGAAATCATCGAAGCCGCTCAGGGGGTCTTTCTCTGGGTCATTCTCGTCGTTCGGTCGTTACAAGAAGGGCTCGTCAATGGCGACCGGATTGTGGACCTCGAAGCACGGCTCCGACAGCTGCCACGAGACCTCAACGAATACTTCGAAAAGATCTTGCTTTCAGACGTTGACAAGTTCTACCGGCCACAATCCGCGCGCATGTTCGCAGCGACTCTGAATGCGCAGGATCGGCTGCCTCTCATGGCCTACTGGTTCATGGGACAGGATGATGCAAATTATGCCTTCGAACTTGGCGTTTGCCCCTTGGGTGAGGAGCAGATGAACAAGCGATTCGAGCAGACACGCAAGCAACTCAACGCTTGCTGTAAAGGCCTTTTGGAGCCGCATTATCGGGAGTCCTACGGCGTGGACGAAGACATGTTGTCATCCGATATGTACTTCGAGTGCAAGGTGGACTTCCTCCATCGGACAGTCAAGGACTTCCTCGACAGCCAAGAAACGCGGGCGTTCCTCTCGAGCTGGAGCCAAGGGGCTTTCGATAGCGACACGAGCATCTGCTGTGCGCTGCTTGCTCAGATCAAGACGGCGCCACGCATATACTCCGACTTGAGGTCTTCGGCCAAGATTCCCAACTTGCTCACCTTGTTTTTCCTCCACTATAGAGCCCTCAACGGCATGCCAGATTGCGACTCTGGTTTGTTGGAGAGGCTCCTAGACCAGCTCGATGCAACATTGCATGAACACAACGTGGCGATGGAGGGGCGCTTGTACCACGAGATTCTGGACGACCTCTACCAGGGGCCCGAGTTCACCGAAAGCGGCCTACTTGAGGCAGTCACGGTCAACGTCACCTTTCTCCATGTTTGTGTAAGATACAACCTTGGCCGATACGTGGCCAGAAAGCTCGACTACATGCATGACGAAGCGGCAATCACGGCTCTTCTTCCAAGACTGCTGCGGCTGGCCTTGATGGACACCGATCGCCCCATGGTCCAGCTGTTGCTTCAGAGACGCGCCAGCCCAAATGACTTTGTGATAAGACGGGAATCTAACTGGACGCTGTTTCTGCAAGATCTCTATAATACCGAAGCCGAATCTAAGAAACCACTAGCGGTGGGAGGGGGCTTGATAGTGTCTCCCATAGGGAGAGGGGCTGCTAGCTGTCTAACAGCAGGCAAACTCGGCGTCTATGTTCTTGTGCGGGACCTCCTTGAAAACGGCGCCGACACCGCTGCCGTGTGCACGTTTGCGCAGGGAGTCACTGCATACGATGTCCTCAATCTAGCGCTACTGCCGGAGCATATGGCACTCCTCGAACATTTCTTCAGCAAACCCTCCGATGATACCAAGATCTCGTGGATTGGCGCCACCAGAGGTAGACTACGAGAATCAACGCGGAGACAACTTGAAAGCATGAAGGCATTGTTTAGGTAGCTACGAGGTTGGTAAAGGGAGCTGGTTGCACGCTCACCTCTTCTCTCTCTTTGTTTCCTTCTTGTAATAGCGGGAATTTTCACCTACGAAGGTAGTCTGTTTATAATTTACTGGCTTGCATTAGGGGCGCTCACTCGAGACGAATACAAGCGTCGGACTGGTTTTACTATGTGCGAAATGAAACGAACCACCCGAAGTAGACAAACTCACAAGAAAAAAAGAGAGGTGGGAGTCTTATAGCCTGTTGGATATCGAGTTTCTTTTAACTACCGAGCTAACCTAACAATTAGTAGGATTGAGCATGATGCTGTTGTCACGTTGTGTTAGTAATTATAAGGCCAAGTCGGATTTAGTCACCCATACAATAAAAAGAGGCACAAGACACAGGACTCCTACTTCCCCATTACTGGAATTTAAAGTACCGGGTTGATAGCCCGTCCGTAGAACCAGGTTGTCCGTGTATCAAGCGTGAACATGGCTCCTCGAGATTGTGGTAATGGTTTTCTAGCTCTCAAAAAAACACGGGCATTTTGTTTACAGGGGATATGCAATAACGTCGCCTGCTGTGGCGCCTCTAGGACGAAGGCAGAACCGACCTCCTGATGTGATGCCAAATGATCGGCCGGGAATTGACAGGCGGCGTAAAGCAGTTAGGCTTCGTATATCTCCTCCCTATCCTCGTCCTGAAGGAAATCTAGAAATTTGTGTGCCCGTTGGGTAAACTCCTCGCGATTGTTCGGCACCGCAGACGCGAATTCCCAATGGCAGCCTTTGGTTTGGATGCTTTCAAAAAAATCCTTGGATTGGAACGGCTCGTCTATCGGAGTCGTCTTTCCCGTGCTTCCAACAATGAGTGGGGTGAATCTTGAGCAAAACTGAACCCCGCGGCCCCGGACCCATGCATCTTGGCGTGCTTGGCTTGACGCTAAGACCTATGCGGCAAGGGTGCATTCCACTGTGGTGGGGCACGACGCGGAATTGGAGTCATTTCTGGCTGGATGCCCCGCCTCCAACAAAATTGTTTGCGATTTTGCGGATAGCAGCGAGACACGATTGCCTCACTGCTGCCGACCCCAACAGCACTGGAATCCTTGTGCACCGCTTACCGAGGAATCGCATGTGTCTACCATTACTTTGCTTCTACCAATTTCAATAGCCGTCGACAGCGGAGCCATCGACAGCGGAGCCAGCATCGCACGCCCAACCCTGCCCGCTATGAGCAGGTAGCCCAACGCATCGCAGTGGCATTGAGCACACATCGGAACCCTTCAATCCATTAATTAACCGGCATTGCCTGACTGCTCAAACGAAGGCAACATGGCCGTCGAACACAAAGCGCGCCGGCGCAAGGACCAGCTGGTTGACCAGCTGCCCAAGCGCTTCAAGGCGCTCAAGTTCGGTGTTCAGTAAGATCCCCCTTGAGAGCGCCGAACCCCCCGAGATAGAGACTAATTCGCTGCCACTACCCAGATCTCACCAAGATATAGTGAGCCAGGGTGTTCTTGAGGTATCCGACAACTTGCTCTACGATGTCGAAAACCGACGGACAGCGTTCCCCCATGGACCTCTCGACCCTCGATTGGTGAGAAACTTGAGCGCACTCCAATGTGCCGGCAAGAACTGACTAGGTCACAGGGAACCTCGAGCACGAACCGCGAAAGCAAATGCAGCACATGTCACCTTGGTCTGCAGGATTGCCCTGGTCATTTCGGCCATGTTCGACTGCCCTTACCCGTCTTCCACATCGGCTACCTCAAGTACATTCAAGCGACACTGCAGAATATTTGCAAGGACTGCGCCAAGGTCCTCTTGCAAGAGCCCGAACGGCGCCAGTTCCTGAAGGAGCTTCGCCGCCCCGGGATCGACAACTTGAGGCGGACAACAATCCTGAAGAAGATCAATGAGCAGTGCAGGAAGTCGAGGACGTGCCCGCATTGCGGCTCTATACAGGGCGTCATCCGGAAGCTGGGCGTCATGAAGCTCGTCCATGACAAGTTCTCGGCTTACAACAAGTCGACCGCCCAAAAGAAGATCCCCCCGGAGAGCAAGGTTGTGTTCGATGCGTCGTTCGACCAAGCCAAGAAGTACACACCTGAGCTGGAGAAACACACACGGAAAGCGATGGACGACTTGAACCCCCTAAGAGTCATGAATCTCTTCAAGGCTATCGGCCCGACGGACTGCGAGCTGCTCGGCTTGAATCCCGCTGAAGGTCGACCGGACATGTTCCTCTGGCAATACGTCCCCGCCCCGCCAATTTGCATCCGGCCATCCGTCGCCCAGGAGAACGCGAGTAACGAGGACGACATCACGAGCAAGCTTTCCGAAATCATTCTCTACGCCGGTCACTTGCGTGAGTCCCTGAAAAAGGGGGTTGCGTTGCCCGTTATTATGGAGCAGTGGGAGTTCTTGCAGCTGCAAGTGGGAATGTACGTCAACAGCGATGTGCCGGGACTCTACCAGCCAGGTTTCGGAAAGCCTATCCGCGGATTTTGCCAGCGTCTCAAGGGCAAACAGGGTCGGTTCCGTGGCAACCTTTCGGGAAAGCGTGTCGACTTCTCTGGGCGAACCGTCATCTCCCCAGACCCCAACTTGAGCATCGAGCAAGTAGCAGTCCCCCAATTGGTGGCTAAGAACCTCACATATCCGGAGCGGGTAAACCACGCAAACATCGAGAAGCTCAGGGAGCGCGTCATCAACGGACCCAATATCTGGCCTGGTGCCCAAGGCATCATCAAGAAGGATGGGGCGAAATACAACCTCAAGATTGGCACTGAGAACCTTCGTGAGAGGCATGCGGGTGGCTTAGAATTTGGGGATATTGTCGAACGCCACCTGGAGGATAACGACATTGTCCTCTTCAACCGGCAGCCGTCGCTGCACAAGCTCAGTATCATGAGCCATCTGGTCAAGGTCCGGCCGTGGAGGACCTTTCGGCTCAACGAATGCGTTTGTACGCCTTACAACGCCGATTTTGACGGAGATGAGATGAACCTGCACGTCCCGCAGACGGAGGAGGCCCGCGCAGAGGCCATCAACCTAATGGGCGTGAAACACAATCTCATCACACCCAAGAACGGCGAGCCCATCATTGCTGCCACGCAGGATTTCATCACGGCAGCTTACTTGCTGAGCAGCAAGGACAGGTTCTATGACCGGGCATCCTTTACCTACATCTGCACCCAGATGCTCCTGGGCGACACCCATCTCGAGCTCCCCCCACCGGCGATCGTGAAGCCCAAGGCTCTCTGGACTGGCAAGCAGATTTTCAACATCCTCATGCGCCCCAACAAGGAGTCTCCGGTTCTGGTCAACCTCGACGCGAAGAACAAGGTGTTCAGTAAGAAGAATGACGGCCAGATACCGGATATGGACATTGATGATGCCTTCTTGGTCGTTCGGAACTCCGAGGTCATGTGCGGGAGGATGGACAAGTCGACGGTCGGAGAAGGCAAGAAAAACTCGGTCTTTTATGTGATCCTCCGCGACTTTGGGCCAGACTATGCTGCAGCGGCCATGAACCGCCTGGCCAAACTATGCGCGAGAACACTGACACTGCAGGGGTTCTCGATCGGCGTTGGCGATGTGTGGCCGTCGGGGCCCTTGACAGCTCACAAGGCGCGTCTTGTAGAGGACGCGTACAAGAAGTGTGATGATCTCATCGAGACTTACAGGCAGGGCAAGCTCGAGAAGGCGCCGGGCTGCAACCTCGAGCAAACACTCGAGAACTCGATTTCGGGTATTCTCAGCAAAATTCGACAGCAGGCAGGTGACTCCTGCGTCGAAAACTTGAGCAAGAACAATGCGCCGCTGATCATGGCCAGGTCGGGCTCCAAGGGTTCCAACATCAACGTCGCCCAGATGGTTGCCTGCGTCGGCCAGCAGATTATCGGGGGCAAGCGTGTTCCTGATGGTTTCCAGGACCGTAGTCTGCCGCATTTCCACAAGAATGCGCGCCAGCCTCCGTCCAAGGGATTCGTTCGGAATAGCTTCTACACCGGTCTACTCCCGACCGAGTTTCTTTTCCACGCCATTTCTGGCAGAGAAGGTCTGGTCGATACTGCCGTCAAGACAGCCGAGACAGGGTACATGTCTAGACGACTGATGAAGTCGCTGGAAGACCTTTCAACTCAATACGACGACACTGTTCGAACGTCCGAGGGAGGAATCGTCCAGTTCCAATACGGCGCTGATCGGCTCGACCCCGTTGACATGGAAGGCAACGCCAAGCCGGTCGACTTTGCGAGAACGTGGAATCATGCCCAGAGCATCACCTGGAGCAATTCGGAGACGTCCCTCCTACCCCGGGAAGTCCAGGAGTTGTGCAAGACGATCCTGGACGAGGAGCGGAGGAAGTATGTTAGGCGGCATCTCGTCACCAACGAAGAGATCAAGTACGATGACGAGACGATTCGTTCGAGCACGGAACACGATGTCCTGATTGCTATTGACGAGCACGAGAGCGCCAGAGTCTACCTCAACACTATCCGCGACTACATCGGAGAGCACACCATGAAGCTGGCCAAGGCGAGGAAAGCGGTCGGGCTAGACCCATGCATTTCAGACGACAAGTCGATGCAGAAAGAGCTCGAAAAGTGGGAGCCGGCGAGGGTAGAGGGATCGGAGATGGAGATTGACACCCTTGGTGAGCCCTTGCAGCCATTCGAGTATGTGCTGAAGGACCTACGCCGTGAACTCGACGAGGACGACCAGCTCGACGAAGTTGCTCGGCAGGCGCGGATACAAGCCAGGGCGCATGGCCATGTCGACCGCGTCGCCAAGGTTTCGGAGCGCACACTGCGACAGTTCATCCAGATGTGTCTCCACAAGTACAAGAAGGCGCGGGTCGAGCCTGGCCATGCCGTGGGCGCCGTCGGAGCGCAGTCTATCGGTGAGCCCGGTACGCAGATGACACTGAAGACGTTCCATTTTGCTGGTGTCGCAGGCATGAGTATTACGCAGGGTGTGCCCCGTATCAAGGAAATCATCAACGCGTCGAAATCCATCAGCACACCGGTTATTAGCTGCGAGCTGGAGAACAGGGTGGATATCAAGGCGGCGCGGGTGGTCAAGGGGAGGATCGAAAAGACATTCATCTCGGATGTCATCTCGTACATTGACGACGAGTGGCTTCCGGATGTAGCAAAGATCGTGTTGCAGGTGGACCTGCAGGCGCTCTCCGACATGCAGCTGGGCATCTCGATGAAGGACATCGCCGACGCCATCGTCCGGGCCAAGAAGCTCAAGCTGAAGGTGGAGCCCGAAGATTTGCGAATTGGAGGCGACCGCGTCGAGGTGATTGTGCGCAACACATGGCTGGACGTCACAGCCGCCAGGAAGGCCGCGCGCGTCCGAGCGGCGGCCATCGAGAAGGGCCAGCTCCTCTCCAGCGCCATGGACGAGTCGGCGGCCGACTTCCAGCTGCGCGTCAACTTCCTCAAGCGCATGCTCCCGCAAGTGTCCATCTCGGGCTACCCCGAAGCGGCGCGAGCCATCATTCAGACGAGCGAGAAAAACGAGCACAAGGTGCTCGTCGAAGGGTACGGCCTGCGGGCGTGCATGACGACCGAGGGCGTGATCGGCACCAAGTGCGTGACCAACTCGGTCATGGAGTGCCGCGACGTGCTGGGCATCGAGGCGGCGCGGTCGACCATCGCCAAGGAGATCGGGCTGGTCATGGGCGAGATGGGCATCGACCCGCGGCACATGGAGCTGCTGGCCGACGTCATGACGTACAAGGGCGAGATCCTGGGCATCACGCGGTTCGGCCTGGCCAAGATGCGCGACAGCGTGCTGCAGCTGGCGTCCTTTGAGAAGACGCCCGACCACCTGTTTGACGCGGCCGCGGGCATGAAGAAGGACCGCATCCAGGGCGTGAGTGAGTGCATCATCATGGGGCAGACCATGTCCATCGGCACGGGCGCGTTCCAGGTCGTGAGGCGGTTGGGGATTCGGGATCACCAGGTGGCGCCGAAGCCGACTGTGTTTGAGGATGCGTGGAAGAAGGATGATCTGATTCGGAGGAGGGCGAGGTTTGAGAAGCGGAGGGGTGGCATGGTGGAGCAGCCGGGGACGGTGGCTGTTGCTGGGTAGTTGGGGCCCGGGGGTGTCTGGGGTGGGTAGTGAAGGGATGTTTTAGTGTTTACGAAGTAATTGACAGATCTCGGATTTGATTGGTCGTCATCCATTTGTTCCTCATCGCAGGCTAGAATCGAGGTCCCTCGACCGTCACTGGATATTTCTAGACAACCTAGATAGTCTGCAGAGCTCTTCCAGAAACAGGCTTCAAAAGGGGTGAAGACCCTGTTAATGGCTCACGTGACCTGGCGACAGCATCTCGCGACTCCGCCCCACACAAAGTCGCGATGCTCCGGCATCGACGTCATCGACAAACGACGACATCATAATCTGTATCGACCACTTGGGCGCGCACGTGTACATTGATCCCACCTTCAATCTGATGCACGATAAACGCAACGACCGTTTTGTAACACGACTCAATCTCACGGCTCAAGCCATCATGTGCGGCCGATTCGCGATGGCCTTGGTATGTGACTTCAAACTTGCCCCGTCCATGTCGCAGTCCACTTCACACGATGGCTTGCTTTTCTTTTTTCCTAGTATTTAACTGACACCTGTCCAGCGGCCCTCGCAAGTCCGCCAGATGCTCCAAGATGACGACATGCCTGTCAACGATGCGCCCGCCGACGACGGCGACGGCGCCCCACGCCAGAGCTACAACTTTGCGCCGGGCTACCACGGCGTCGTCTACCGCGCCGACGTGCCCGACCGGGGCGCGGGAGCTGGCACCAGCACTGCACATACACGCGGCGATGCTTCAGCAGACCAAGGTACTGCTACTACTACCCCCAACCAGGACCAGCACCAAGAAGAAGAAGAAACCCAGACCCAAAACGACGACAACAACAACCCACAAACCCACTACAAACTCCAATCCATGAAATGGGGCCTCGTCCCCTTCTGGACCAAGCGCAACCCGGACTACCCTTCCCTACTCAAGACCATCAACTGCCGCGACGATTCCCTAGCCTCCCCCGGCGGCCTGTGGGCGTCCATGAAGGCGCGCAAGCGCTGCGTCGTCGTCGCCCAGGGCTTTTACGAGTGGCTCAAGACGGGGCCGAAAGAAAAGGTGCCCCACTATGTCAAGCGCAAGGACGGGAAGCTGATGTGTTTTGCGGGGTTGTGGGATTGTGTTTGCTACGACGACGAGGATGACGCGGATGCGGAGGGGGCGGGGGACCGCCGGGGGGTGGGGGTGGCGAAGAAGAAGAAGAATTACACGTTTACGGTGATTACGACGGATAGTAACAAGCAGCTCCAGTTTTTGCATGATCGGATGCCGGTGATTTTGGACCCCGGGTCCGAGGCGCTGTGGCGGTGGTTGGATCCCGGGAGGAGTGAGTGGAGCAAGGACCTGCAGGCCGTGTTGCGGCCGTTTGCGGGGGAGCTGGAGGTGTATCCCGTCAGTAAGGAGGTCGGCAAGGTGGGGAATAACTCGCCGAGTTTTGTGATTCCCGTGGCGAGCAGGGAGAATAAAGGGAATATTGCGAATTTCTTTGCTAAAGGGGGGGCAGCAGCAGCAGCAGCGGGGAAGAAGGAAGGAGGAGGGGTGGTCAAGGGTGAGGTGGAGGTTAAGAAGGAGCCGGCGGGGTCGAGTCAGGGAGGGGGAGAGACGGAGATGAAGACGGTGGAGGAGGTGGAAAAGACTGCTGATGATGGCGGGATGGGGACGCCAAGGAAGGGCATCAAGAGGGAGGCGGACTCGTCACCGATCAAGGGGGAGCCGCCGGCCAAGAGGGGGGGGCTGTTTGCCAAGTCCGCGTCACCGGTCAAGGGGAGACCGCTGGCACGGGGAAAGATAAGCGCGACAACTAACACGGCCAGAAGCCCCGCGAAGGCAAAGGCGAAGGCGGACGGGAGTCAGAAGATTACCAAGTTCTTTGGCAACAGCGCGTAGGCGGGGACTGGGTCGGTTGGAGTACTGGGTATATCACGCATAAATTGTATGACGAACCAACGAGCATTACTTTTGTGTCTAGGGCTAACTTTGTCTTTAGATCTCTGCTTCCCTTCCAATATCTGTGTCTGCGGGAGCCCTCCCCTGTTTGCAGTCCGACTTCATCGACCAGGGGTTGGGCTCAGACAAGCTTTCCACGAGAAACCCCCTCCTCCGAAGAAACTCCCTCCTCCCGGGCCCGCTCAAGACAGTAGTGCCTGTCCCAAATATACCACGCCCAGCAGCAGCAATACGATGAACTCCAGACGGGGCATCTCCCGGTGGCTAAAGTCTGGCCCGTCCGGCATCTCGCACTCGGATTCCCAGCAGCCATCTTTCCACCCCTGGGCCGTCGTTGGCACAGCAATCAGTGCCGTAGTGACAGTCGCACGCGCTACCGAGGTCGAGGTAGGGCTCGCTAGTGAAGTAGGGCTCGCCATCGAAGTCAGGGTGCTGTGTGCTGGCTGCTGCGGTGCGACACCGTCTTTATGCCATTCCACCATCGCCGCGTACTTGTCATAGTCCTCCGACATGGCATCGCCCAATGCCACCTTGAAAACACCGAACCCCGTACCCGTCCCTATATGGTCCGAGAGGTTGGTGTTGGTGTCGGACGGGTCTTCGACTGCGATTTGCGAGTAGGCATAGCCGAAGAAGACGTCACGGTTGGTGGCGTTGGCCCATGCCGGGTCGAAGGAGTCGCTGTTAATGCAACCGGCGCAGAGGAAGGTCGAGGAGACGTGGGTGTTGTTGACGAACGTCCCCCGTTTGAGGGGGGGCAAGCCTACCGGGTTGTGTCCGTAACGGAATACGCCGGCTGTGGTGTAGTCGGTTGCTACGCGGGTAGATGTCATTACTGTATCGCCGTCGGGCCTGGTTGTTGCGTACAAGTGTCAGCTTAGGTTCACGGTCCCTTTCTTCTTTCACCCCTCGTTACCACTACCACCACCATGACAGCCATACGATACCTCGTATTCCTTCTCTTCACCATTACCTCGGGCAGGCCTTCAAGACTTACCATGTGACGATCAGGAGAGGGCCAGTCATGTGAGCCCCAAGACTGACGCCTCCCCACCCACCACCATCTGTTAGGGGCGAGACGAGCTGGGCAATAAAGTCGGCTGTTGGTTGCTGTGGCATCACAAGCCCAAAGCGGTAGCCAGTCGTGAGATCGAATCCGTAGAATGTGATGCCGGTGTCGACGTCTGTGTATAGGCCGGGTTGCGAGCTAGAGGCCGTGTCGGCGGGTGTGGCTGCCGCCCAGGCGAGCAACAGCGCGGTCAAAGCACTGGAGAAGTTTGGGTACTTCATATTTTACCGTCAAAGCGTTGCGTAGGAGTGGTATGGACTGGTGGTTGAAGGTTTTGCGGATATGGTGTTGGGTGGGAAATAGAAAGAGGCGACTTTACCGGGCTCAGGGAGGTGGGCAGGGGGTGGCCCAAGAGGTTGGGACACACCGGCATGACTTCAGCACACGTGTGTGTGTTACAAGTGACTCGTAGACACAAAGAATGAACCGGACGTGGCCTTCATCTTATATTCCGGAAGCACATCTTTTGTGTTGTCAAACAGCCAACGAGTGACAGGTGAGCAACCCTCACGGCCATCGTATTATCATGATAACTGGTGTCAGTGCTGAAGTACATGGTTATGTATGCTTGTCAACTGTGACCCTACTGATTATACTTGGATGGCCTGTGTTCGTTGACACTGGACACCTTGATCGAGCCCGAGTCACTAGTTGGGTCTTTATAAAGGGTTTCCCCTTTGACTTCTCTTCCCGTCCACTACAGAATCACGCACCTTCACCACTCAGGCCATCATTACGAACCCAAGTTCACGACCTACTCATCCACAAAACCCAGACCCTCGACTCAAGCATACTCACGTACGAAGTTCCAAAACACCTTCAAAATGTCTGATAACAAGTCTTCAAGCTCCAAGTGGGACTCCCTGGACACGCTTGTATTTTTTGCAGGCGGTCGGCCGCATGACAAGGCCAAGAGCTTTGTGCAAGACAAGGCCGGGGCGAAGAAGTATGGAAAGAGTGACTGGAGCTCCAAACCAGACCACGGCTCCTCTAGTTCAAAGTCTGAGCCGAAACCGGACACCGACGCTGCCTCGCAGGCCGATGCTGCTTCAAAATCATGAGGCTTTCGAATGGGCTATTGTGCCCCGGACGGTTGATGAAGTGCAGTGATATAAGAGTGGGCTTTAAGGCTTGTTTTACGGTTCCCCTGATACTAGAGCTTGTGTTGAGTTGGGAAGTTGTTGAGTTGGGAAGTTGAAGACACTGGCATCTTACATGCACTCAATGCACACACACTGTTCATTCCACTCCCTACTTTAACAACCGCGCTTCAGGTCCATGATCTCCTCCTCGCGCCGATAATCTTGTCCCGCAGCTCGCGGACCTCGGCAGCTGTAGCTTACCTTGTCAGATTTCAGGTCCCGGAGGTCGTCCTTCAACTTGGCGATCTCCTCGCCCTTTTGCTTATCCAGCTCCTTGCCGGCCGAGGTATCCTCCAGCTTCTTGCCTAATGCCAGCTCGCTCTGGATCAGCAGGTTCCCAGGTATGTACTTCATCATGCTGCGGACGATGTCCGTGGCGCTTTCTGGGGTGTCGCTGTAAGGTACCAGTACCACCCTTGGCTCCTCCCTGCACCATATCTCCCCAGATATCATCGCGCTCCTTCCGCTGGGTGATTCGTCTCTCCGCCTCCTTCTCGTCGGTCCACCTGGTTCCGCCGATAACAACACGCCCGAACGCCTGCTCGCCTATCAGCTTCTTGAACAGGCGTGTACGGCCGGCCTCAAGCGGCCCCTACGCTCGCCTGTGACCCGCGACACAAATGTCGTCTTGCCCGCCCCCGTGACACCGATAACCTGCACGACGACGTCAGGCCATATTTGAGGTAGTAAGTAGGTTGGGATACACATACCGCAATGAGGGTCTTGGAGCGCGTCATGCTTATTCTGTCGACGCGGTGCTTGTCGTGGTTCGGCTGCAAAGAGTGACGCTAATAACGGCAGAGGTCAGAAGAGGCAAAAAGGTTGTAGTTTGGGGGGGAAGGAGGACGGAATCGGAGACCGCGGTGTGAGGAGAGGGCCTGATGAACAGGATAATTTCTGCCGAAACATTCCCAAAGAGTCACGAATCCAAACTACCTATCAAACAAGGGCTAGAGCCAGAGATGATTGCTCAGGCCGCCAGGGAATGGGCAGTAACAACGCCGGGGCATCGCCCGTTGGTAGGGTATCATGAGCAAACAACAAGCCTGCTGTAATAGGATGACTGCTGACTTTGGGCAGCAATCAATAATGCCCCGATGCCTGGTACTTCTGATGGCAGGTTGGGGGTGTCATGCAGGGATGGGTACCAACTAGATGGGAAATAGGGGAGAATTCTAGGGCGGGCAGGTCGTTAATTGCACAGTAGTAGTGACCTGATCCATCACAACCAGACGTGGCGGTTAGGAGTGCTCATTGGTGACAAGCCTTGCTAATCACGCAATTTAGCTAACCGCGGCAAGAGGTTGGGTACTCGGCGCTCTGCAGGATGTTATTGATGGGTTGGTCGAATCAACGGCCTGTGTTGGGGGTGCTAGACTCTGGGAAACATTGCACAGGAAGTGACCCCGGGGAAGATTCTTGGATTTATTGTTCTCTTGCCTAGGTACCAATTCACAATTGCTCCAAGCTCTATAGAACTTGACAGCGTGACTGTTCCACAGAGAAAGTAAAACCGCAGTCCCATATCCGACATCATCCGTGATAATTACACCAAACAAATCCTTGTCCGTCTCCTTGTGCTGTCCCAGACCCAATGGCCAAACTCAACCAAGACGGCATCCTGTTGTGCGCCCTAGCCCAATTGACAAAGACCCAAGACCCAGACCCAAGACCCAAGACCCAAGACCCAAGACCCAAGACCCAAGACCCAAGACCCAACGGGCATTCCGAGAAACCCTCGTGTAAAGCGCCGCAAAGAGGACTCGACTGATTTAAACATCTCTCTCAAAGCCGTGCTCCTCAGCCAAGCTCGCAAGGCGTTCCTCGCACGCAGCGGCATCACGACCGGGCAGATACTGTCAAGCCCCAAACCTGTTAGCACCCATCCAAATATCTCACAAGTCACAACACACCCTTCTTGATAAGGGGGTGGGGGGGAGTAATAATTGTAGGAAAGAAACGTACCTGAACCATATCCGCGCAAGCAACGCCCTTGGACCGCAACATCATCAGCTTCATCGTCTCCTCATCCGTCCACTGGCCACCGTTCGCCGCACGGGCAGCGTCGGCGGCGGCCGCGGCAGCCATCAGGGCGGCGTTACGGGCGGCGGCGGCGGCCATGATGTTGGCGGGGTTGCGGGGACGGCTGTCGGGGAGGCGCGTGCGGCCGATCGGGGTGCGCGGGCGGACTGTGGCATTGCTGGCCATGGGGCCGAGAGGATGCAGACCGGCGGCGTCCTTGTTGAAAGCGCCCAGAGGAGGACGGCTGTTGGGGAGGGGTGTGCGGCCGGTTGGGGCGAGCGGGCGGACCGTGGTATTGCTGGCGCTGCTGGCACTGTTGGCCGTCGCGGGGACGAGAGGCAGGCCGGCGTCCTTGTAATTATGACGCGGCCCGGGGAAGCCGACGAGGGCGCTGGCTGTGCCGGCGCCAATTCTCCTGAGAGCATGGAGGAGTTGGGGATACTTCGAGGGCCCGAGGTTGCTCATGTGGTTCCTGTTCTCATCGGCCGGGCAACCAGGACTGTGCTTGTTGCAAGACTCCGTCAGGCTGTGGTTGCCTGTGGCGGTGGCTTGGGTTATGCCGGAGTGCACAGTGTATGGGGTATCCTGGTAGTTAATCGAGAAGTTGGTGAAGTCGGCATTAGGATGTCCGGCGATGGTGCTCATGGGCGGCAGCCCCGGCAGCTTTGGGGCGGTGGTGGTGATGGCCAGCGTCGTTATCCGGCCGTTGTAAGGGGTCGCTGTCGTTTCACTCCACACAGGAAACCGAGGTTCGGTCATCTCAGCAGAAGTAGTGACAGGAGCGAGTACTGCGATATGCTCCAGAGCAGCCACAACGTTTCTGACCTCTGTATGCACGAGCACCGCCTTTATGATGTCGCTCTCGTCGAGCTCATATTCGACGTAGTCACGCCATATTTCGTTTCCCTGGGGTCTGTTCGTGACCCTGATCTTGGCCTGCGGATGAAGAGCGGCGAGTATAGGGAAATACTTGATCCACGGCGGGGTCAGCAGGAAGCGTTTCACCTCGACGGTCTTTCCGGAAAATGGATGAGTAGGCGGAGGAGGGGTAAAGGTGTCACCCGGCTTCTTCAGGTCGACAAGGCCGGCAGCGGGGGTCTGCTCGACGCTCTCCTTGAAGCGGCAGGTCTCGGGGTCGCGCACGAATTGGAAGGTGACTTTGTCGCATGACGAAACCGCCCTGTTCTTGTCGGTCGAGCGCATCAAAACCCCGGTGAGCTCAGTCTGCTGCTTCTGGCAAAACTCAATGTCAACCGCCTTGCCGGGCATCGGGTGGTCGACACACCGGTCGCAGAAGCACTGGCTGATTCTTCCGATGCACATGGTGGGCGGGTGGACTTGTGGGCGGTCTTTTGTTGTTCTTGGGGTCGGTCACGGTGCCGGTCAAGCTGTGAAAACAAGTGGAAGGCGTTGCTGGGTGCAGAACGAGAGATGCAACTGCGAGAGAGTGAATTGTTGTAAAACAAGGTCGACCCGATGCTGCGAACAACTTGCTGGCAGGTGGAGGGGTCGGTTGCTGGAAAGGAAACCAGAAACTGAAATACTCCAAGCAGGAACCGTGCCAATACTCTCGCAACACTGGCCAGCAATGGGCAGCTTGTTGTGTTGCGAGGCACGTGCCCCTGGGTCGAGTCACGAAGGGGTCACGAAGATGGGATGGCGTGGGATTCGAGACGCGTTATCTAGACCCAGTGTGGGAGAAGAAGTCGCGTCACTCGCGTCGTGACCAGACTCTGCCATGGCCGACCTTCTGTCGTAAACCAGCTCACAGCTTGCGAGCATGAACACGAAGAACATGATGCCGTTGGAGGCACGAGAGACTTGTCGAGAACAGGTCACGGCCATGTTTCTCTTTATTCAGTCAACTTCCACTCCCCATGGCCGGCTCTCCTTGTCAGTGACGCCAATTCAAGACCCAGGACTGACTGCCAGCACCACTGTCGTCCACTTCTCTCCGCACCATCCTCGTCCTCAACCAGCACAGAAGGAGCTCTTTTCACATTCTCCATAGAGTTGGCTGGTCTTTCTTTTGCGCTCGACTAAACATAAATAACGTGATCCACCATCGACTCGGACACATCATCGACCCGGACACTTTTTCCC
>MU857225.1:0-18076 GCA_033296705.1 Chaetomidium leptoderma | reverse complement strand
CGGCCAACCCTGGCACGGCCAACCCTGGCACGGCCAACCCTGGCACGGCCAACCCAGGGCACTGCAACCCAGGCACAGGGCAGGCACCGCAGCCAACATGGACGCGCACCAATACATTCAGTTGCGATATATTCAATTGCGATGCATTCATTCAATTGCGATACATTCATTTATTCAATTGCGATGTATTCATTCAATTGCGATGCGGGTAAAAATGAGAGAGTAAATCGCGCGAGCAACTAGAAAAGTGTATTCTGTAAGGTAATCCAGATACCGGGGCGTGGAAATCCAAGAGGCAAGAAGACTTTCACGGGTGGGGTCAGTGCATCCAGATTTAGGGTTCTGATCGAGTTTAAGCCTCCTACCCCCGTAGTACAGATAAGATAAAGCTCCCAAAATAAATTCAGTTAGTTGCCTGGCTCACCTGCCATTCATTGAACAACTCCGAGTCCCATTCACGCGTTGGAAACACTCGTTCGGAACAACCACCACCCACTTCAACCGGCTCTCATGTTGGCCACATGGATGGCAAACGAGCTCTGCCCCATGGAAAGGGGCCAGAGGCGAAGAAACGGAAAGATGCCCCAACGGTGACGAAAGACGGCAAGCCTCGACCACAAGACGGACGACCCACGACGACGGCGCCGCGCTCTGCGAAACGCGTCAAATTCCAGGATGCGCGCAACATCCGCACCCAGCCTTCGGATGCCGCGCTCGACGATGGCAAGCTCGACCTGCAGAGATTCCTCAGTACCCGCGAGTTCGAGATCAAGGCGCTCGAGACCAGCATGCGCAAGTGCAAGACCGCCAATGCCACCCGCGTGTTCCAGCAGGTGCCCCGCGCCATGCGGAGGAGGACGGCCAGCCACAACGTCAAGAGGGTGCCCAAGAGACTGCGCGAGCGGGCGAAGAGGGAGATGATTGAGGACAACACCCCGACCGTCGAGGCCAGAAAGCGCCGCCCTCGCACAACCCGAGCCCGCATCCGCGCCGAGACGGCCAAGAAACTGGGCATTCTGGCTGCGAGGAAAAAGAAAAGGATGCTCGAGAAGACTGCCGCCGGAGAAAGCTCATCAGGCCACAACGGATTGAATCAGCCAATGGTACACACTCGGCTGGCGAGGCCAAAGATCCGACGTGACATGTTGAACGCGCCACCCAAGGCGGAGGCCAAGTTCAGGAAGAGGCAGATCAACAAGACATGGTTGCCCACACACCTCTGGCATGCGAAACGGGCAACCATGACGGCACCGAACAGCCCGTTGTGGCGCTTCGCTATTCCGCTCACCCCAACCGAGAAGTGTTACCGGCCAACCCATCGCGCATCTGGCCAAAAGGGCGTCGTAGTGTGGGATATGAGCTACATGAGCACGATTGGGTTGTATGGGACCGCCCACGGGGTCGAGCGGGTCCTGAGGGCTCTAGGATTAACCCAAGACAGCCTCTGGGGTGTCCGAGGACAGAAATGGAGGGCGGGCGTTCGGAAATGGAGTGGGATTCTTAGCAAGCAAGTCGGAGACTCGAGGCGTGATATCGGACCCGCGACGATTGTCTGGAATCCCCAGGCACCGACTCAGAGTGACGATGCAACGAGCTCGGGGTCTCCGAAGAAGCCGCAGAGACAGTTGTTCATTCGCACTCACCCGTCCTGCTTCCTCGAGCTCTTCCAGGAACTCCTCAAGCTTGTCAGGATGCAGACGCCCCAGCTTCATATCGAGGATTTGCGCTTCGAGATTGGCAGTATCGAGCTGACTGGCCCGGGGTCTACCGAGACCCTTTTGGGCGTCCTTCAACCATACTACGACAAGACGGGCAGCGAGGGGCGCCACAGTCAGGTTTTCAAGTCCCTCGCCGGCGTCACAAATCCCGCATCTCTCCCCAAGGATGCCCTTCTTGCATTCTCGGTGAAGGATCCGCGATTGGCCTATCCTCCAAAGAGAGTAGCCATCCCCAGTGAGGGCACAAACGCGCCTCTTGTGGAAACGCTCACCACATGGCCCGTTGAGGAAGGATTGAAATCGTTCGATATCTTCAGTCGGGATTGTCGATTTCAGGCTTCAAGACTGCCGTCCCAAAAGGCCCTGAATCGGCGGAAAGGGGCGAATGCGCCCGGAGAACCCCTGCAAGTCACTGCCGCTGATCCGCCGGTCCCGGTAATGTTGCTCGCGTCGAGACCATCGACCGACGGACAAGCCCAAGGCACGTGGACATTGCTGGCGCCGTGGAAGTGCATCATGCCCATTTGGTACACTCTCACGCATTACCCGCTCTCGACAGGCGGCAACCCTCGGCTTGGGGGTTTGAACGAGCAGAGACAAATCGCATTTGAGCACGGAGCCCCGTGGTTTCCAGGGGATTTCCCGGCGACCGACGCCGGACTCAACTGGGAGCTGGAGCAGCGGGTCAAGAGGAAACGTGATTGGGATCGCCGTCCCAAGGGCAAGAGGATCGAATGGAAATCGCTCGACCTGGGTGCTGGGCGGAAAGGCGAGATCGGAGACGGCCTGGCCTGCGATTTCGAACATCTGTTTGCTCTCTACCCAGAAGGTTCTTCACAACCCCACGCGATCGCCTCGTCGATCACGGATGGAGCCGAGAGTATGGAAATAGATGCTCCGGAACGGCCGGGAGGGACCGAGGCCGCAAAAGTCACCGGGCCTCCCGCAGTGGCATTGGGGTTGATCCGGCAGCTGCCAAAGGCGTCCTTCACCTCGCTACTCGAGTCACCCAGTCCAGGCAAGCTGCCCGCAAACTCCATCGTCACAATTAATTTAAGCTTGATCACAAGAGGCGTCGCAAACACCTGCGCCAGGATCTATCGGCTCCCTTCCCGCAAGCCAAGGATCGCCGAGGCATCTGCAGAGGCCGAAGTTCTCGCGACAGATCCGACCTCATCAACCAACCCGGGATCCCTACCTCTAGATTTGCGGGATCAGTGGCTTCGGAAAGCCCCTAACGCCAACAAGGGGCAGGGCAGCAGATCCCGATTGGCCGCGCCCCCACAGATGCCCGCCGGGGTCGATATGGAGGCGCGCACTAAGCTCCTGGCGCAATCGCTCGTCGCGACAGAGCTCCCATACCCCAGACCCGCCACCAACGAGCTCGATATTGGGGGCCATCACCCTCTGTGCCCCGACGAGGATGACCTACTTGGCTTTGTGACTACGGGCGCGTTCAGTCTGAGCGAGGGCAAGGGCACGGCGGTTGGCTGCCTCTCGGCGGAGAAGGCGCTCGAGACCGTGCGGGAGGCGGGCGCTAGGGAAGGCAAGCTTTGCATTGTGAGGAATGCGGGCGAGAGTGTGGGTTGGCTGGCGAGATGGACACTTGTTTGATGACGGCCGAGGGGTCCAGTGACGATTGCGTCTTGTTGCTTCGCTTCGGTGACAATCAACAGTCGTCTTTAGTCACATGTGAGGCGCTCCGTCGGTTGGCACATTGCCCCGAAAAGAGGAGCCGTTGGACTGAGAAGTGCAAGCCACCGAGAATAAGCGGCGCAAACAATCATCAGCAATTTGCAACTGTTCCCGATTCAAGCCCCTCCCGATTTTTCTCGGCCGCCCAGGGTCGTCTTTTGAATCGGAATGCAGGGAGTGAGTGCACAGACAACGCCTCCCCGTTGTTTGGTCTTTTCCATGCCGGAGCTGGCGAGCGGTTGGGAGCAAAAACTCGGATGGAGCGAGTCAGAAGGATAGGCAGATCCCTATCAAACTGACTGGAGTTGTCTGTTTGTGACGGGAAGCAAGGGCTGAGTGAGGTGAGTCTCTCATTTACGGATTGGTAGAGGTGGACTGACAGGCAGCTGTTGGGGTGAGACAGAGTCCAAAATGCCGTACCGTACATGTCCCGTATATGTATGTACATACAGCCTGAGCTGTAACTAGCTAGTTGGTTGATCGCAATCCCATCTTGGGCAATCAAGTGTGACGCAGTCGGCCCTCAACCAACTGCCAACCGTCGTCCCAAACTCCAACCCACAGGGTTTCCTGCAAGGCGTAAAGGTGCGGAACACCGGCTCAGACAGACCAATCATGCGGCTCCATTTCAAGCAAGCCACGGCCGATCGTTTCGAAGCTTGTGTGAATCCACCACGGACTCATTGCCAGAATCGCGAAAACGCTGGATGTCGGCATCATGACCGCTCTGGGGTGAGGTAATTGTCTCGGCATCTTCAGGACCGCCCCTCGGCCCTCCAACAGTGCCTGGCTCTTCCCTGGTTGAAACCCTGGTGGTGATCGGGGGCTAGCTAGGTACGGAGTAACGACCGAGATCTCGGTACATCCATACAAGGTAAGGTTGCCGGGCTCTGCAGTCGAGGCCCCCACAGGGCTGCAAGTGCGAATGTGGCGCTGGTGCAGCAAACAGCTTCACCATGGGACCCGTCTTCACATAGGTACCTTACTTACACTCGGCGATCCGCATCATTGCGGGTGCTCCTCCGCCCTCCGCCCCGTGAACCTTTCTTCCAAAGCCAAGTCGTTTGTCGTACGACTGCTCGGCTAGAGTGTGTGTTGCCCAACTTCTGACGGGAGAGCGCCTCTAGTTACTTGTAACTGGCCTATCACATCCGCATCCGCACCCACCCGCGCGTTTCCGACCGGTCAAGTTTCGCTGTGAAGCTCCCGCGCGTCCGGGTCACACAAGCACACCAGCAGATCCCGCGCCGCGGTCCCCCTCGATCCGGATTGCTTCTCTTTCCTCTGACCATCTGGCCCTCGTCGTGGTCACCCGCCGAGAACTACGTGACTACCTTGCTCTCCGGGTCGCGTCACTTGTGGAGCGCAGGGCAGCAGCCGCCTTGGCGAGATCAGCCAAGACCGCCCGCTTCAACAACCCGGTCGGGACCCCCCCCCCTCCCCCACCGTGACGCATTCCAACGCCAGCGACCCCAACCCGCGATAACGTCGACTTCTGTCGGCCCATTTGGTCGCATGCCTTATGAGAGCACCCGCCCAACACCATCGGATCTGATCCCAGGTCATGTCTCCCGAGCTCGCAGCACACACACGCTTGACGGCCTCAGAGTTGCTCTCTCTGTCTCCGGTTCGACCGTCGATCGGGCCCGGTCCGTCGCCGTGAGAAGCAGCATGGCTCGACACACGTTGCTGCTGGCCGGCCCGGTCGACGGCCTTCAGACCGGGCCACCCGAACTTGGGGATGTCGATTACGTCCGCGAGGTGCTGGCGCGGCCCGACTGTGCGACCGAGGCGGACATTGAACAGGAGTTGGTAGCCAAGGCAACCGCCCTGCAGATCGAGCTGCCAATATCTGGACAACCCAGCCCAAAATATTATGGGGTCACAGCCGGGGAGCCGCCCGGCACGCCCGGCTCGCAGCATACCCGCGCGGTATCAACAGGCTCGGATGGACCGGAGGACACTGGGGTAACACCGCCGACATCAGATCCCCCGGGCCCGGCGGCACCACCAACAACAGACGCTTTAACGAGGAAGCGGTCCAGAACCGTTAGTTTCTCCCAGTACGACAGGTACATCAGCCAGGTTGATCCTGCGCTCGCCCAACCCAAGCCCCCGAGGCCGACGCACGAGAAGTCCGAATGGTCAGCCGGCATTGTGATCAAGTCGGGCACGAGAAAGGGGGTCAGGGGTTTCACGCGGAGCATAGCGGCTAGGCTGAGGAGAAAAAGACCGAGTCCAAACGTGCCCATGTAAGTCTTTGACTCAACCCAGCGCGTATTCAAGAGCAATAAGCCTGACCCCGCCGCACCTTAGGCCCTGTATATGCTGTCGCGAAGAGTTCACCACCGACAACGATTCCCTGCACACGCTACCATGCGGCCACTGTTATTGCCGCGATTGTCTAGCCATCATGGTCGAGCAATCCATGCGGGACGAGTCCAAGATGCCTCCGAGGTGTTGTACCCAGCCGATCCCAAGCGCCATCATCAAGCTGGTCCTCCCACGAGAAAAACAGCAGCTATTTCTAAAAGCGGTCGTGCAGTACAGCACGCCCTGGGAGGCGCGCATCTTTTGCCCCAACACGTCCTGCGGCGAGTTCATCCCGCCCGCCGACAGGGCCGACCCAAAACACCCGTTCGAGGCGCTCTGCAAGACGTGCAGGACGCGGGTCTGCGTCATGTGCAAGCGCAACGCCCACCGGCTCGGGCAGGACTGCCCCGAGGACCACGACAGCGACGCCGTGCTCAAGATGGGCGAGAGCTCGGGCTGGCGCCGCTGCTACAAGTGCCGGTCGCTGGTCGAGCTGGCGCAAGGGTGCACGCACATCACGTGCCGGTGCAAGGCGCAGTTCTGCTACATCTGCGGCGCCGTCTGGGACCCGGCCGTCGGGTGTCCCGACTTTTGCAACGGCGAGGAGGAGATGGAGCGCCGCCGCGCCGAGGAGGAGGCGCGCCTGGCCGAGCTCGAGGCCGAGAAGGCCGCGCTGGAAAAAGCCGCCGAGAAGGAGGAGATGGCCAGGCAAGAGGCCGAGAAGCGGACACGGGAGAATAGCGAGTTTGGGCGGTTGAGGGCGCAGCAGGAGGCCGAGATGGCCCGGTTTGAGGCGTACGAGCAGAAAGTGAACGAGGCCATGCGGGTCCGGCAGTCCAACAAGAAGCTCGCCCTGGTTGACAAGTTTTCGGATCTGGCCGACAAGATGCGGGAGCGCCACGCCAAGACGGAACAGCACCTCGAAGACCGCCAGGTCATGGCCGAGATTGAGATGCAGGCCAAGATGGAGGAGAAGGAGAAGAAGGTCCGAATCAAGCTCAAGTACATGGAAGACTACTGCAACGGGGGGAAGGGCGCCAGCGCCGGTGCCGGTGCCGGTACCGTACCACCAGCCGATAACAACGACAGCAACAACGACAACAACGACAACAACGACAACAACAATGCCGACGACAACAACACCACCGCCATGCCCCAGCGCCAAGTCACGGACCGCGACCGGGAACAGCTGCGCCAGCAGTACTGCGTGCGCGACGGCATGGCGCGCCGGCACCGGTCGCAGATCAACGGCCTGCGCGAGAAGCAGGCCAAGAGCATGGAGGAGCTGGTGGCGCGGCACGCCCACGAGATGGAGACGCTCGTGGACCGGCGGCGCGCCGACGAGATGGAGCACCTCGCCGTCGAGTTCACCGACGAGGAGGAGCTGCTCCTGCAGGTCCTGTCCGAGCGCCGCGCCCGGCTGGAGTCGCGGTGGCGGTTGGCGGGGGAGATTTTGAGGGTCGAGTTGGAGAGGAGGGAGAAGAGGGCTTTTGCGGTTATGGCGTTGCCCAAGTGGTCGAAGTGGCCGACGTGGCCTGAGTGTTGTGTGGAGATGGAGATGGAGATGGAGGTGGAGATGGAGCTGGAGGGGGGGGTTGTTTTGATACCTGATATCAAGGTCGAGGTCGTTCAGTAGACGCCTCTTCTCTCTTTTTGTTTTGTCATCTCCTTCGTAAGACATTCTACACGCAATGTCTGTCGTCTGTTTTTCTTTTTGTTGTTGTTTCTACTACCCGGGGCGTCATTTGCGTGCATTTTTATGGCACGGCGGCGGGGCGAGGGGCGGTCAATACCAGGGTTGGGTGTGCTTGGGGGGGCATGGAGTTGGAGTTACAACTGGAAGGGGCACTTCTCTTGTGGCTTTGGAGGCCATTCTTTTCTTTGTTGTTTTCACGACGAGTCCATCACGCCACGCCCTCTTGGGCAGGCATCCGTGTTTCCTTGCTGTGTAAGTCGGGACAACAGAGCCAAGTTTGTCAACGGGTACTTTTCTCGTGGTTGGTCCTTTTGTGGCTACTGATCGGGGGGCTCATTCATGTATGTTGAGAGACAATTGGATGCTGTATGTCAAGTACAAATCAACCACCTACCTAAGGTACTCTTCATCTGTTACCGAAATATTTGAGCGAGTACATGCCGTCGTCGTCGAACAACATACGAAGGAGCACACGCTGATACGCGAGTAACGCTTAGGATGGCTGACTACCGCATTGAACGCAGCATCCGCAGTGCAAAACCCTCTGTAAAACAGCCCTACAAGCAACCCTGATAGTGAAAGCCCCTGATAGTTTGTGGTCCCTGATAGTTTGATGGTTACCCTCCCCTACCCTTGACGCATGCATACCCCCTACCCCTTAGAAGATGGAATTCACAATATTACTCCCGATCGTCGCCCCCGCCCCAAAAATGGCCGCATTCCCCAACTTCTTGCCAATATTCTTCCCATGCTCCCCAATCTTACTCCCCCCCTCCCCATCCTGCTGCCCCGGCTGCTGCGGCTGCTGCTGCTGCTGCTGCTGATAGGGATCCGCCGGTTGCCCAGGCGGCGGCGCAGCAGGATACCCCCCTCCATACGGCACCGGAGCATACTGTGGCTGATGATACCCCATGGGGGGTAGCATCTTTTCCTGCTGTTGGTGGTGGTCCACAACAACCACATAGGCACGGGGAAAGATACCCTCCTGCCCCGTGCGGGTGTTTCGCCCCATCCTAGTCAACAATGTCAGTCAAACAAGTCCTATTCGGGATGTCCCGGGAGCAGTTCGGGAGCAAAGTAGCCGTTTTGGGAGCACGACGACTCCCGAGACAGCATTGTGCTCCCGAGACAGCCATAAGGGGGAAGAAAAAGCCCGGGTTTGACGTACCACCAGTCGGCGTTCATGTACTCGTACACGGCGACGCCGTCGTCGCGCTCGAACGAGCAGTCGCGCGCGTCGGACGCCGTGTAGCGGTACAGCGCGCGGGTGTGGACCAGCACGGGCTTCTCCGGGGCGGCGGCTGGTGGTGGGTTGTTGGGGGGGGGGGGGGGGGGGGGGGTGGCGGTGGATTGTGAGTAGGACGGGGGCCCTGGTGCCGGTGCTGGGGAGGCCGAGGGTGCTGGTGTTGGGAGGGCTGCTGGCGCGGGGGTGGGGTTGTTGCTGCGGGCGGCTGGGGCTTCGGCGGGGAGGAGGTTGTGGATCGAGTCGTAGGCCGCGTCGGTTATGACGCCCTTTTCGAGGAGGGATTCGAGTTCCTGGAAGGGGGTGTTAGTGGGAAGGGTGTTTCGGCTAGAGGGGGACGGGATGAACTTGCATTCTTGATCAGACGGATGGACCGGTTGGTCTCGATGACCCGCTGGCGGTTTTCTGACACCATGGTGAACTGCTTGCTTTGGCTTTTGTTGTAGTGACCTGTGCGGGTGTGGATGGTGCTGAAAACCACAGCGTTGACGAGGTTGTTGCAAGTGATGGGAAAATGAAATGGTGGTTGCCGGATCGAAGGGGGGTTCGGGTTCAGCGATGAGACATACGTGGGGTGGGGTGTGGTCGGGTGGCGCAGGCTTGATGGTGGGACGTTGAACCCACTGGCCAAGCTGCCAAGCGCCGCCGCCCAGGCTCGGCCACCCGAGGTGCCGCTATCCGATGGCTGTTGGCGGAGGCGCTTCAGGGGTTCCGTTTGAACCGAACCGTTCGTCCCGCTTGTAATGTACCTAGGTATTCTGTACTACAAATCGAGACGATGAGAAAGGCAGAAACATTTCTCCTCTGACGAGGTCATTTGCATTATTTGTCAGAGGAGGTGGCAACCTACATTTTGTATACAGGAGGTTCCTCTCGGGCATTTACCTAGGCAGGTTGAAGATTGTACTCACACCGAGGACTCTATTCCTCAACTTTGCCCTGTGTCACAATCCAACTTCGCTCAGCAAGTCAACAACGGACTCAAGATCAACCATAGAAACTCCAAGCTCAAATCATATTTCCACTCAACTGCCCGCGATACCAATGTCCCAGCTCAAAGCTACCCACAAATCCAACCCATCCATCAGACTCACCACTTGCACTTGAGAAGCAATCCCAATCCCAAAAACCTTGTTGAATACACATACACATTTGTCCTTTTGCCCTTTTCCCCGTTCCTCTCGCTCTGAACAAAACAGAATACAAGAGGACCGAAGACAAGAAAGACCAGGGGACCGACCTGAAAATGACAGAGAAACGAAGAAGAAAAAGCCCAAATAGATTAAAGACGCTTCCCTCCATCTGATTGATGCTCTCCATCCACCCCTCCCCCTCCCATCCAGAATTCCCCAAAAACCTAAACGCAACCCGGATTAGACCCAACTTCTCCACACCCCTCACTCAAAGCCAGCGCCCGGACTGGGGGGTCCTGTGGTGTGTTTCCATCCCTCCCTCCCCGGCTCGTGTATGTAGGAGTTATGCGTCCCGCCCTTCCTGCAGTAGCTGCAAGAAACGCAAACATCCCTTCAGGGCGCGCACGGCCGGGCACGACCAGAGAGAGCCGGGGCCAAGCTGCTGACACTCATTACTTCCCTGCTTGCCTAGCAGGTTGAGCCTCTCATGGCCCCTTTGTTCCACTGTGCCCAGCATTTCCGAGGGGACACCCCCATCTTGACCGGCAACCACCACCCAGATTGATTCACCTCGGAACAGACCATCACTGGTTCAAGCCCAACCGCGACGGCCCTCCCGAGCTACCCGGCGGCGAGCCCGGGTTGATACCGCCAGGGTACATCTCCGACTTTCGGTTCTGGCTCTGGCTCATCCAGAAGTCCAGCGCCACAATGACATCCTCGCCCCGTTCATCTTCATACGCAAAGAGGATCTACCCCGCCAACCAGCATTCGTTAGTTATCAATCTCTCTCTCAAAACCGCTTCCCCCCCCAAAAAAAAACTCACCTCATGTGTACTGCTATGCAACATGCGAATATTGCGATGCGGCACAATATGCACCGCCAGATTCTCAATATGCCGGAGCTCGATAAAATTGGACTCAAACGCCAGGATCCACGGATACGAGAGGGCAAAGGTCTGCGGGGTGCCCTCCCAGTCGAGGCGCCACTCGGGCCTGGCGCGCCAGCCGTTGCGGTCGACAAAGAAGGAGAACTCGGTGTAGTTGAGGAGGAACTCGCCGTTGAGGCGCTCAATGTGCAGCGGCTTGACGCCTTCCTTGCGCGACACAAAGTCGAGCGACGTGTCGGCCTGGTCGAGCAGCGACTGGGTCTCGAGCGTCTCGAGCGAGACCACCTCGAAGCCGCGCGCGCACGCCACGCAGAGCTTGGACTTGAGAAAGTGCACCGAGCTGGACTCGGTCGGGATGTAGAACTCCTTGAAGGGCTTGAGCTCGTCCTGGCCGGCGTTGAACATCTTGCTGAGGCCCTTTTGCTTCTTGGTGCGCGACATGGCGTCGTTGGGCTCGTAGACCTTGATCGTCGTCGACAGCGCCGAGCTCTTGACGCAGCACACCAAGTGGCGGCCCAGGCAGATGCCCGTCTTGAAGAAGTTGCAGTGGCTCTGGATCTTCTTGGCGCGCTTGGACGAGATGGGCTCGTTGGGGTCCAGCGCGCCGAGCTGGTACGACAGGAGCGACCGGTTGGAGAGCACAAGCAGCAGTTGGTACTCTTCCAGCACGTCGACCTGCGTCACACTTGGCACGTCAATGACACGCTTGGGTGTCGCGTTATCCTTGGACCGGCGATCCGACATGTAGATGCCGTTGTCGGTTCCGTAGATGAGCTTGCGACCGCCGTCTGAAACACTGTTAGTGATCTGCCCTACACTAACACTAAGTTCCAGTCAAACCTACCAAACGGTGCCACGCAGTTGACCTTGTTCGTGCCGGCAAAGAAGCCCGACGTGATGACGGTCGTGTTGAGGAAGTCGGCACGAGCCCGGAGGCGCTGCTGGGCCGTGTCGATGAACTCGAGCCACTTCTGCCGGCCGGACTGGTTCGAGGCGTACAGGGTCAACTCGTAGCCGTTCTTTCCCAGATGCCGGAATGTGATGGGCCAGCCTTCGCCCTTCTTCGGTTCGTTTCCAGTATTGCGAAGCGCGGGTAGGATGCTCGATGACGAGCGCTTCACTGCACCGGACTGGGGTATCACTTCCTCCATCTCCTTGATGGAGAGCAGTTCCAACGGGATGGGCTGCCCAATGTTAGCGTCACATTACACGCACCCCGAAAATTTATAGAACTCTCTCACCCTCCGATAAGCCTTGACTTCCTCCGTCTTGCCCACCTGCTTGATGCGCACAAGAAGCACGGCGTGATCGAACAAGAAGGCAGTGATGTCCGGATTTTCGGTCGGGGACTTCTTGAATTGGCTCTTGACAACCAGCTCTCGCCCTTCGTCGGTGAGCCTCAGGTCCACCTTCTCGTTCGGGCGGAACTTGAGCTGCTCGTGGAGACGCCGCAGGTTGAAGCGGTTCTCCGCCTTGCCGGACTCGGTATTGACTCGGCTAAGCAGTTCTCTGATCATGGTCATGACCTTTGGGATATCCTGCGTGTCTGGGCTGTCCGGATCGGTATACTTGAGAACGTTTTCGAGAAGCAGGGGATACCTGGCCAATCTCGTAGTTGGCTTGGTTAGGTAGCCGTTAAGCTCCAGCTTTCTGGACTCCCTCCGCCGCTCGACCTCATCCACAAATCTCCCAAAATCCTTGTTGAACGACCGCTCGTTCTCAAACTCGAACTTACCCTCGAGCTGCTTCGACCCGTACAGGATGAAGGGCTCGAACTGCGGCACAAACTCCAGGAAGATGTCGCCCACATTCTTCACCACCGGACTCTTTTGTTGCCGCTCCGTCAAGGACCTAGCAAACCTGGAGCTCACGCCGTGGATGCTCGGGGCGTCGATGATGTTTGTGAAGATATTCCGGACCACCCGTTCCCTCCTCTGCGGCGGAATGGGCGACATGCCGTTGATCTTGCCCCGCAGCGGGAAAATCCAGAAATCCCGGAGGTACTCCAGATCCTTGACAAAGTCTCTCTCGGTGTAGCAGATCTCCGAGATGACCTCCTGCCTCTTCTTCTCCTTGTCGCCAATGCTGTCGGCAACCTCCTTGGGCACGCTGTTGATCCACAGTTTCTGCTCGTCTGTCTTGTCCACGTCGTCGTCGTTCACCGTCACCTCTCCTTCGGCCTTGAGGCCAGCGCCGATCTTGAGGTTCAGCCTCGACACCTGTTCCAGCCGCCGTGGGCAGGCGATCGAGTAGCACAGCTGGTCCCTTGTGCACGTCGGGGAGTAGCACTCGGATAGCAGGACAAAGACGCCGTCAACTCCCGGCTTCTCGTCGACTTCCTCTGTCATGGTCTCTCGGAATTGGTACATCTCATAGGTCGAATCGCGCAACCGGTGTTCGTACGTGACGTCGTGGAAGAACTTTTGGGCATCGAGCGCCCGGCCTAGGAGCAATGCCAAGTTCCTATCCGTGGTCCTGATGATGTAGGAGAGAACATCGACGGCCTCGGCACCGCTAAAGGCGTTCTTGTATGTGAGCTCGTTCTTTGTCCGGTCGCCCGTGACGATCTTTTGGCGGAAGCACTCGGCGACGCGAGACAGAAGGGCGGGATAGACGATGGGCGGCCGAATCTTGGCGGTGGGCGGGCGTTCGCCGTTGACCGAATTGGTCATGGACGTGCGCTGCACGAGCGTCTGCGTATCCGTCCTGTCACTCGGTGCTATCGAATGCGGCGCGATCGTCGAGGCCATCGACATGGTCCTGGTGCTGTCATTGCCAATCGACGACACCATGCTGGTGGTCCTTGTCTGAGACCCAGGCGGTCCGTATCCGACTGGATATCCGGGGTTTGGTGACGGACGATTCCCCGCATACTCCTGGGGCGCAGGAGCGGCTCCCGCTGGTCTCCGGTTGGGAATCACACGGCCGCTCATCGTCTGGTGTGCATCTCGGTCGTGCGAAGGATAGCCAGTCATGGTCATGGATCGGTCTTCCATGTGCCTTTCCGGAACGATCCGGCCGTGCGCCGTTGTCCGGGCCGATTGTTGATTGTACTGAGCATTCCGGAAGGCGTTGGCCGGGGGGGCCTGTTGCTGCTGATACTGCTGTGGTGGGGGTGGCTGGTTCATCTGGGGCCTCGGGAAGTTGGCCAGAGACTGCGACCGGTATGGGTCTGCGTTCATGGCCGGCGCAGGTCTTCCGTCCTGGTGAAATCGCTGTGTAGGGGTCCGCTGAGCATTGTTGTTGTAGTAGCCCTGAGCCGGCGGAGGTCCTCGTTGTTGTTGGGGGTCGAACCGCGGGGGCCCCGGCTGCTGGAACGGTGGACTGCCGGGATGTGGCCGCCGTGCCTGCTGCTGTTGTTGGAGGTATTGGGCGGACGGAACTTGCTGGCCGCCGGATGCTGCGCGCTGCTGGCCCTGGTAGTATCCATACCCCTGACCGCCGTCGTTGGGGCGCGGTCGAGGAGGGGGGTATTGATCTCGATAGTCACCTCCGGGCGGCGGTCGCTGGGGCGGCGGTCGTTGAGCGGGCGGTCGTTGGGGCGGCGGTCGATTAGGTGGCGATCTCGGCATCTCCGACATGCCCGACGTTGTCGACGACATGGTATGGGTGCGCCCATCTTGCATGAACTGGGGCGGGCCGACGGACGAGGTCATGGTCTGCGAGCGGCCGGGAGGAGGAGCGGCGCCGAAGATGCTGGAAAACGCGGCATCCCGCTGGTAGTCGTTGTTCCCGTCATATTGTTGTTGCGGTTGTTGTTGCTGTTGCTGCTGCTGCTGCTGCCTCGGAGGCGGCATCCGGTTATGCTGGTAGTCGGCCATGGCTGCTGTCGAGAGGCATGTGTCAGTAACGGGAAACCCGCAACAAGATGGTCGGGAAGGGCGCCAGGGGTTGAATGAATTGCCCATCAAAAGTGGAGAAGGGGGTGAACTGACCTTACTCGTAGGTCGGCGTCGAACGGGCTCGCCAACTGCCTCCAAACGTCGAATCGCCCGTGATTGTGCTCCAGATATCCGCCGGATCAAATAGATAAAAATAAAAATGGACCGCGTCGGAGGCCGCAACGGGCGGTGCCGTTGTCCCCTGTCGTTGTCGACGCTGGGGATGCTGGATGGGGCGGGAGGACGTTGCTCGAGTTTGTTTCCGGTTGTGCAACGGGCAGCGGGTGACGTTATTGGGCGAGGTGGTTCGCTGCCCCCCTAACGACAATTTTTTGGCGAGGCCCTGCTCCCGTCACGCCCGGCTCCCGTCACGGGTCTCCGTTGGAACAAGCCGCCGAGCGTCCGATCCGACTGCCGACTTTGTTTCTGGCACAAGTCACTCACTCCCTCATTCGGCAATGCGGAGTGCGGGATTGCGGCCTATCGGTTGGCAATTCGAGAGCAAATGCGATGTCAACATTTAGGTGTCAGTCGCGACAATTCTCTCGACAAGGCCTGATCGGCCACGCGGCGACGGAACACAAGCTTCCACTGCAGCCGACGGCCGTTCGCGATCCACTAAAGGAAGCTCCGCAACTTGCTGATAGGGGTGTGGCGCAGCTTCGCTTCCCCTGGATTTCCGAGTGGGAGACCTCAGTGCAATCTGAAATCAGGTACGAAGGAGGAAGATCGCCAGAAGAGATGTCATGGGTGAGGAATGGCTTTTATCAAGATATCATCTGAAAGAACCGGAGCAATCGCCTCAGGCTAAGCTGCGGTGGCAGGACAATGCAACCGTTCACTGCTCTACCTAAGGAGCTAGGGTCGGATACGCCGCGGTATCGTCAACCCGTGGAGTTACTGGTTAGACATTGCTCGTAGTAACGAATGGTCCTGAACACGAATAGCCGTGCCTTTTCCGGGTTTTGCAACGACCAACTTTTGGGTTTTCTTCAGCGCCTGCTGCAGTCGCGGAACGTGGCGGTAAATGCCGGCCGGGATGGATGGATCGTTGAAGGACTTCAAGGTCCAGTGTTTGTTCACGTGACATTCTTGGCACAGTAAGCTGTTGGTTGGGCCGGCTTGGCGGATTCGCAACCTCCAAGCTGGGCCGTGCGGTTCGTTCGACTGTCGCGGAACAAACCCGCCAACAACCGTTGGCTTTCCTCAACGCCCCATCGGCTCGAATTATCTGCGCATCGATTTGACTGCGCTGTATCCATCTACCCTCTCAGACTCAGTACCAGAAAGACCTACACAATGGCCGAGTCAGAGCTGAGCCCCAAGTTCGCGCCCTTCATTGGCATGGTAAGTTGTTGGTTGGCGCGGGTCCCCTTCCAGACCTGAGGCGGGAGACGCAGGAGACATCGTTGATTCATCAGCTTGCTAACACAACTTTCCGTGCAGGGTGGCATCGCGGCGGCCATGATCTTTGGCAGTAAGGACGACCCCTCGCTTCCGAACCCGTTCCCTCGCAACGCTCCCCGATGACCGCGACAATAAGCTGACCAGACATCTCGATGCGCAGGCATGGGCGCCGCTTACGGCACCGCCAAGTCCGGCATTGGCATTGCCGGCGTGGGAATATTCCGGCCGGATTTGATCATGAAGGTGGGAAGGCTGCAGTCTGTTGTGAGAGAGGTGGTCCACTGACCGGCTGTCTGACAGTGCCTCATCCCCGTCGTCATGTCCGGTATTATCGCCGTCTACTCGCTCGTCATCTCGGTCCTCATCGCCCAGGATCTCCAACCGCCGGCGTCCGGGTCCAACTACAGTTTGTTTAAGTATGTTTTCCACAGGCGTCCGGGTTCAACTGCAACTTGTTCAAGTACGGGTTACCAGTTACTAACGCACAAGCAGCGGATTCATGCACCTTGCATGCGGGCTGTCGGTCGGCCTCACTGGCCTTGCGGCCGGCTACTGCATCGGTATCGTCGGCGATAAGGGCGTCCGAGCATACATGCTGCAGTCCCGCATCTTTGTCGGCATGGTGTTGATTCTCATTTTCGGCGAAGTATTGGGGCTCTACGGGTAAGATTTTAGTTTTGTTTTGGGGTCAAGTTGTCTCGTTTTAGGGTCAAGTTGCTAACAATCCCGCCAGGCTTATTGTGGCCCTCATCCTCAACACCAAGAGCAAGGGTTAAACCGGGGGGTGGTTTTGGTTTGCAAGAAATTGTGTACAAAACTTGTATACGGGGCTGAGACTCAACTGACGGGGTATTATTAGGAGGTAGCATTCGGCCTGGCGTTGACGGACGTGTACTTGATTCATAGAAGGTCGTGAATTTAGGCAGGCACGGCAAGAATTTGGAATTTTCACAATCTACCCTGCTTCTGCCAAGTTGTCGTTGCCCAGCTTTTTGGGGTCAGACACCAGGCCACCATGTTGTAAGTAGGTCCTCGAGGTATACCTGGCGGCCACTGACATGAGTAACAAGTTGTTATGGATGGCGCAATAAATGCTGGCTGTCATTCTCTGCCATATCCGGCTCCGAACATGCCAAACACCCCAAAACAAAACACGATACAAAAGCAGATTTCCGCCCAATGCTAACGATGATGAGGCCCAGGAGGGCAAAGGGGGGGTCTGTAAAGAGTGAAAGAAGTGAAAACAAGGCAGCAAAACGCACGCAGCAGCAACCGCCAACGCCAAAACAGCAACCGTGAAAGAGGCACCAGACAGCTACTACGAAAACCGCATGCCAATGCCAAACGGAAGCCTGCTGCCGGACCGCCTGTCCATGTCGCGGCGGACCTGCTTCCAGCTCGGCTCGCGCTCTTCCTGGTCCTTCATTTGCGCTGGGATATAGTAGTCGGTTAGTCCATGCCACTGCACTGTCATACGGCGGGACGCTGACAACAAAACGACGTCTTTCAGAGGGAAAAGGGGGAAGAAAAAGAAAAAAAAACTCACCCAAAAACCAATCCCACCTCCGATTCTCCCTCACCAAAACCTCATCCCCCAGCCCACTCAGATTCTCCCTCGCCATCCTCTCCGCCCGGGCTTGTGCAGCAGCGTGCTCCCCGACCAGATACGGATCCTCCAGCGGCCGCACCCGGTTCCGCTCTTCTTCTTCGATCCGCTCCAGCAGTACCCGCCTCATCAGGCCGTCCAGGCTGGCGGTTGACGAGGAAAAGGAGGAGGAGGAGGAGGAGGGGGAGGATGACGATCCCGGGACTGCTCCTGCTCCTGCTGCTGCTGGGGTGGTGTTATTGTTGGCGGCCGCGCGCCGCAGTGCGATGTTTTGGTAGATGCGCGCCGTCGGGTTTGCGTGGCTGGAGCTGATGCTGTTGCTGTTGCTGTCGCGGAAGCGGGAGAGGGAGGGGATGTCCTGCTGGCGCGGCGGGACTGGCGGGAGGCCGGTCGGGCGGGAGGCGGCGGGTGGGCTGGTTTGGCGCGGAATAGTCCGGCGCGCTTCGACGGGTGGGGGGACGACGACGGGTGGGGGGGCCACGGGTCGGCGCGGG
>MU857224.1:0-18084 GCA_033296705.1 Chaetomidium leptoderma | reverse complement strand
TTCTTGTCCTCAGAGCGACCAGTTTTGGACCCTTTTGAGCGGATAAGGAAGATTTGAATGCAAAACGACCCTGACGCGGCTACATACACCCAGCTTCTGTACAACGTGCTGGACGCCGAGATCCGAGATCCGCGATGTGCGGGCTGAGGTTGCTGATCTTCTGGCCAACGGGGTCATCACCTATCGCCTGCTGTGGGCGCTTTTTGAGCCTGGCGTGACTGTCTTTGCCGACGCCCGCGGAGACGCGCGTTTCTATTTTGTCGAGAGTCGCGACTATGACACTAAGGGCAACCAGTTCATAGCAGTGGGAAGATTTGTCGACTGGGGCGGAAAGAAGATTGGATACACGACCGAGACTCTCCGCATCGACGCTTTCGCCGGCACGCGGGGGATCACCGACCTTGCCATGTTCCCAGCAGCATTCCATCCCGCATGTGAGGAGCTGAAGACCGCCGCCGTCGCCCGTGGCCGCAGGTTTCAAAATCTCGCTGGAATACACTACAAGTCATACGCGGGCATCATCAAGTACAAGACCGGGCATGACAAGAACAACACCCTGGAGCGCTACGTGGGTTTCCCGTTTCCCACCCCGTGGCATCTTTACACCATGAGAACTTTACTAACCGAACCACAGACGTCGGGGCGAATCGTCGTCGACGCAGCCGGCTACGAACAAGGACAATATGTCGAGGATGCATACGGCGGCCGGTCAAGTATGTTCCTGACCCCTCTTCATCCTGACTCCGCCGCAGTCTGGCTCCATGTCAGCGATGACGTGCACAGGGCCAGGGATAAATATGGTATGTTGGCGGGGCCCACGAGTCACCACTGCGAGGAGGGTTATCCTCCGCCCCGGCCACGTCCGATCGAAGCACCCGAGTCCGGTAAGTCCCAAGACATCTCACCATCAGCACACACTACAAGAACCAAGCCCCCCCCCCCACCCCCCCCGAAAGGCGACTGCTCACTTACCCTCACCCCCGACCAACTCCTCCTCTGCGCCCCGACCATCCGCGGCTACTCGCTCAAGCTCAAGCTCTGGGGCCTCTTCTCCGTGTCCAACATCAGCCCCGTCACCCTCAACGACACGGCCTTTCCCAACCTGATGCTGCCCCGACCTACAAAGACCTGATCCTCTCCTTTGTCGAAGCCCACCCCTCCACCGCCACCGCCACCACCGCTCCTTCCTCTTCCTCCTCCTCCTCGGCAGCAGCAAACCCCGCCGCCTCCTTATTAACCCCCCCGAAATTCGACGACCTCATCGAGGGCAAGGGGCTGGGCATCATCCTGCTCCTCGTCGGCAACCCGGGCACGGGCAAGACGCTGACGGCCGAGGCCGTGGCCGACAGGGTGGGGCGGCCGCTGTACGTGCTGAGCGCGGGGGAGCTGGGGCCAGCAGGTGGCCGACGTGGAGGCGCGGCTGCGCGACGCGCTGGAGCTGGCCGAGCGGTGGGACGCCGTGCTGCTGTTTGACGAGTGTGATGTGTTTTTGCAGGAGCGCTCCGGCCCCGGGGGCGCGTGGGATCTGGCGAGGAATGAGATTGTGGCTGTGTTTTTGCGGTGAGTAAATCTTTTGTGGTTTTTATTCTCTCTCCCCCCCCCCTCGCGCCACCCCCCTCCAGAGAGGTTTGCTTTTTTGAGTGTTGTTGGTGGTGGCTGGCTGGCTGACGGGGAATTGATGGACGGAACAAAAAACAGCCAGCTCGAGTACTACCGCGGCATCTTGTTCATGACCACCAACCGCGCGGATACCCTGGACCGCGCGTTCCATAGCAGGGTTCACCTGACACTGCAGTATCCTGATCTCGACGAGGGTGCCAAAGATCACATCTGGCGCCACTTCACCAGGTTGTCGGGGGCTGTGGACGGTTTCTCGGCCGAGGTGTATGAGAAACTTGGGCGGCTGCCCATGAACGGCCGGCAGATAAAGAATACGGTCAAGATTGCTACGCTGGTTGCGGCCAGGCAAAAGGTTGGCCTTGGCGTGGAGCATGTTCGGACCGCGCTGCAGGCGATGCAGGGGATAGACGGTGTGCGGATGACTATTTGAAGGTATGTACATACCAAGCTCATCAGGGGCCCTTAGTAGCACTTCATGCCCCAAAGACAGTGTTACGCATTGGCAATACGGGGAGATACACTTCCCGACGCCAACAATGGCTAGAAAACGGATTCTTGTGAAAAGAGTAGGCCCTGCATTGTCACTTTCCACCCCCGTCTAATTCACCTCTCTCCCGCTGCACCAAGTATCCTCTCCGCAGCCTCGGCAAACGCAACAGCCGCCGCCTTCCCCGGGCTCACCTGCTCCGACGGTCCGTCCACCACACCCCCTTCCCCTCCCTCCACCGGAATGTAATCCTCCACCGGGACGCCGTCAATGACAGTGTCCACCCCCGCCACAACCTGGTAGGTTGAGCCTCCCACCGTGATTTTCGTCGTCTCTTGCCCGTCTACCTCGATGGGCCCGCTGCCGGGGAGGATAACCACGCCATGGCCTCCTACTACTGTCCGGCGGGCTTCTGATCGCGGTTGGAATCGATAGGTTGGTTTTGCGTGGGGGAAGGGGGACCGTGGACCGTCGATGAGAGGCTGAAGAGTAAGGTGGTTATTAGTTAATGTGCTCATGAAGCTACAGTAGCCCGGGTGCCCGTGCTGCTTACCTGGCCCAAGTTGATGGGAATCGGCAGCGCATCTGCAAAAGCCACAAGATGTAGGGCAAGCAGTGCGAGCGTAGCGAGAAGATGGAGGGTGGAATGCATGGTAACGACCTCGCGTTGGTGCTCTGGTTGTCAGCCAACTAGCAGCTGTACATACATTTTCCCGTAAGTTGCTAAAGGAAAAGAACACAACCACGGCGACGAGGACCCAAGAGGTAGGTCACTTACACAACCCCCTTTTGGCTTGGCCCCAAACGCAGCCAAAACGCACATCCCCCTGTAGGGTTAGGGTTGTCACTTCCTCCCCACCAAAAGCCAAAACACCAAACACAAAGAATCACCAACAAAAACCAACCCACCGTTAGTTTGGACGAAATCATGCCGCCAACGCATGAGACGAGATGGGGACCATGAGGGCTGGTGTGGTACATATCCAAATGCAAAAGGCAGGGCACCGCACATGCCATCGTGTGCTGCGGCTGTAAATGCAAGGCATCTTCCTGCTTTGCTTCGCAGGATGCACAGGGAACATGACCTGACGTCAGACGACGCCGTTCAATCAGAGCTACAGCAGTATGCAAACTCTAACATGTGGACAACGTGAGGGAGAAAAGACAATATCATTTGTCTACTTTGTCTGAGAAACGGAACCAGACCCCACCGAGCCTCATTCACTCCACGCCTCACTGAGGGCTGCTGGTCGACTCCGGCGATATTGGGGAGCCGGCCAGCCAACCTAGTGAAGCATGGAACAACTTGCCCGGTCCGCAGGACCTTGGGTGTCCCATGTTGTCTCCCTCAGAAAAAAAAAGTTTTTTTTTGTTTGTTTTTGATGTGCCATCACCCCCGCGTCCAACACCTCTTGCGTTCTGCCTCCAGACAAGTAGCCGGTCGGAAGGGCAGGAGAGGCTGGCGCATAGATGGCGGATACAAGAGCGATGGTTTGTTGTCATTTGTTGTCTCAATGTTCACCATGACACCGGCGTGTCAGGCTCCAAAAGGTCGCAGTCGCAGATGCAGCCGGCTGTGTTCGTATCGTCCGCCGGGCAAAGGCAGAGACGATAGGCGCAGAACCGGCGCCTGTGACGGTTGTTCGTTCGTCGAGTTGCCCGTTTGTAGCTCCGTCCAAGTGGACAAAAAGTCATCCAGCAACCACAGTGGTCATCCCCCCGTTGCAAGTCCTCCGTCACCCCCCGGCCACGCAGGCCACTATCCCCCAAAATTCCGGCTTCCCCAACACAGGTTCGTTATGCATCCCCCGCATCCATCACCCCGGGGTATCAATCGATCCGCCACCATCAAGCCGTCCTTGAGCCTGGGCAGGAAGCACGTGGCAAAGCCGGCACTTCCGCTCACGCCCAGAAGCCCAAAGCCTATATACCCTCCTCATATGTTTTGGTTCGCCAGTCCCATGCGGCGATGTGTCCCTTCTCATTCCTCCTCACTTCGATGTTGAAAACCCCGCCAAAGCCCCGCAGACGCCCCGCCCAGCAGCAAGAAAGATACCAGAAAAGAAAAGCGACGTGTCCGCGCCCCTTCTTTCACTGTCCGTCCATGCGCCAAACACAACCAGAAGCAGAAAAGAAATACCCTGGTGATGGCCGCAAATAAATCCCCATGCCAAATAATAACACCATAAACGCCGTTTATATGAATCCCTGATTCTCCGCCATGCCCCGGACCCAGTCGTTGGAGAGAAACCCGTCCGTCCACCTAACCCCCCACGAGAGTCCTGACCATGCCAAACCCGTGGGTCGTTTCGTTTCCGTGAACTTTGGTGAGAAGTGAGAGAAGATACCAAAGTTGCCCGGCCCAGTCGTTCAGCCCAAAAATGAGGATGGGGATTGTGGGCAGGTAAGAAAGCCTGCCGAGAAGACTCTATTCATAGAGTGAAGTCGAAAAAGAGGCGAGAAAGCGCTGCGCGTTTGCGCAAGGCCGCAACTTCCGCTGAACGGCATGGGAGAGCTGCGTGATGGTTCGCTTTCTCTTGTATCCATGTCATGCCGGGAAAAGGTGGGTATCGATTGTATTGTTCGTGAGGAAGGAGATGTTGAAGATTAGGCGAGGGCTGCGTAAAAGTTGGGAGTGATACAATCGATGATGCCGCTGCTGCGGCACGCTGGTCTGAAATCGAAGCGCCTCGATAGGGATGTTTTCCGGTGAGTGGCGATCGTCGAGAAGATTTCGTGCGTAAGTCGGAGCCGAGGGGACTGGGGAGCCGGACTACTCCTCGTCGGCAGAGAGAGTTTTGGTGAAGGGACGTGTGGAGAAAAGAGAATAATATGTACAATCCAAAGAAAACACAACACACATGACCTCATACTCATCGCATCAACCCCTCCCCTAACACCCGCAAGAGATGTAGGAAGGTTATGATTGCTGAGCAGGCGCCGGGGGCTGGCCCTGGCCCTGGCCCTGCGGACGACCGCCACGCTGGCCGCCGTAGTTCTGGCGTCCGCCCTGTCCGCCCTGTCCACCCTGTCCACCCTGTCCAACCTGTCCACTCTGCTGCCCCTGGAAACCACGGCCGCGTCCGCCCCGGTGGCCACCAGAGGGGCCGCGGTTGCTCTGATACCCTCCGCGCCCTTGGGGCCCAGCGGGACCAGATCCATTCTGGCGGGTGTTCTGTGCTTGCCAGTCGCCTTGACCGGAAACAGCAAGCCCTAGTTGCGGCACGGGTGACTGGGACTGCACGAACGAGTTCTGCGGTTGTTGCTGTTGTTGTGGTTGCTGCTGCTGTTGGGTCGCAGCAGGCTTGAAGTTGGAGATGGGTCGAGGGATGCTCTCAGGGTTGTCGTACACGTAGAGGCTCTTGTCAATGGTCTGGGGGATCGGCTGGATCTCGGTGCCTAGGTCGCGCTCGATGTTGTACAGGTTGAACCGATCGTCCCAATTGATCAGGTTGATAGCCAAGCCCAGGTGGCCGTACCGACCAGAGCGACCAATACGGTGAAGGTAGGTTTCAGCGTTCTTGGGAAAGTCAAAGTTGATGACCACGTTCACGGCTTGGATATCGATGCCGCGAGTCAAGAGGTCAGAACACACAAGGTTGCGGCAAACGCCGTTGCGGAAGTCGTGGAAGACGCGGTTGCGAGCCTGCTGAGCCATCTTGGCGTGGCTGTAAAAGCACGAGTACCCGAGTTCGGTGATCTTCTTGGCCAAGAGCTCAACGCGGTTGGTCGAGTTGCAAAAGATGATGGATTGGTTGATCTGGAGCTTGGAGAAGAGCGTGTTGAGGCAGTGAACCTTCTGCTTCTCATCGACGTAGGCGTAGTATTGTGTGATGCCGCGCAGGGTCAGCTCATCCATGAGATTGATCTCATACGGGCTGACCATATTCTTGTCCGAGAAATCCTTGACCGAGAGGGGGAAAGTGGCCGAGAAGAGCATGACCTGGCGGTCCTTGGGGTGGAACCTCAGGAGCTGCTCAATAACGGGCGTGAACTCGACGGAGAGAAGCTTGTCGGCTTCGTCCATGATGAACATGGGGCATTCGCTAAGATCGGCCACCTGCTTGCCAGCCAGATCGAGAATTCTTCCGGGGGTTCCGACCACAATATGGACGGGATCCTGCAACCGGACGATGTCGTCACGAAGTCCAGTTCCACCAGTGGTAACCATGACGTTGATACCGAGATGCTTTCCAAGAGTCTTGCAGACCTGGGACGTCTGCATGGCCAGTTCGCGGGTCGGGACAAGAATGAGGCATTGGATCTTGGAGACCTTGGGGTTGATCTTTTCGAGGGCAGGGATGACGAAGGCGGCGGTCTTGCCGGTACCGTTCTTGGCACGGGCAAGAATGTCGCGGCCAGTGAGGGCTACCGGTATGCTCTCTTCTTGGATGGGTGAGGGCTTTTCGAAACCAGCTTCGAAGATGCCCATGAGCAGATCCCGCTTCAGTCCAAATTCCTCAAACTCCAAGCCCTTGGTGTTGGTCACATCCTGTGCGTGACGGCGAGGTTAGCACCTTGTCGATTTGACAACACACACTAGCGGCACCCACCTCTGTCTGTTGCCTCGTATCCTTGGCGGGAAGCCTGAGGTTCTGCTTCCAGTCCTCCGAGCCCGAGCCATCACTGTTTTGTGGTGTCAGTTTGGTTTAAGGGCAGGTCGAGCGACGGCAACACGAACTTCAAAGTTGAGGCCTTGAGCTTGTCGATGAGACTGTCTGTCATTGTTGCTGCTGTGGGGGGGGGCAGTGGGTCGTGGAAGGTGTGCAGGAAAAAGAGTGCGCGGCGGTGCGGTGAAGTGGTGGTCGTTTCCTGTTGCAGTCGGCGGGGCAGCCTGCCGAAGTCGAGTCGCAAAATGGTTGGCAGGGCCGTTTCTTGGGGGTTTTCGTCGCGCTATGCCCGTCGAACAATAAGCTCTGGGCTCAGTAAGAGTCTCGTCGAGGGAGGGAAAGAGTTTTGGGAGTCGGGGTCGCTCGGGTAGTTGTTGCTTCGTCGAGTTGACTTCCGCCAGAGAGTCGTGCTTTGCGGGATGGTGTTGTTTTAAGTTGGGGAGAAACGGTTCTTTGGATGGGAGCCGTTCTTGGTTTGGGTGGAAATCGGTCGGATTCTTCGTGCTGTGGGTTGTTTCGTGTTTCGTGTTTTCGTTGAGGCGGCGGGGAAGGCGAGGGAGGTAGCAGGGCTGAATGATCTTTTGCGCTCTTGCCAAAAAGCTGAGGTGAAGGAGTTTGAGCGTCACGTGCGGGCCGCCAGGTCTCCGATCAGACTCAGAAGTCGTTGCGCCACATGTGGAGTCATGAGCTGGCAGCTAGCTTGGCAACTGAGCATGCAGGGCAGGCCGCAGCTGCCGGCTGCACCTGCGTTCATGGGGGCTGCTGCCAGTGCTGAATAAACGAGGGGAATTGGCGGAAAAGCGGGACAGCGTCCCAAGCTTCAACTCCTCCTCCGGCCGAACCGCCACTCCCGCATCGGCATCCATACGTTCTCGAAGTATTCCTAGCACCATGGGCGTCGGGCCCTCGAAGCATGTCTGCCCCAATCCAAAATAATGCTACTCAAGAAACCGACGGCATCTCTTTACCCGAGCAGCGCCGTGCTCTCGGCATTCTCCTCCCCTCTCTCCATCACTCCACCATGCTGGCCTCGGGATCGCCGGGCTGCTGCGCCCTCGCCGCGGCGGGTACGGCAACATAGGTCCTATGCGTCAGTATATGATGCGAAGCGCAGCCGCAGTCGGAGCGAAAAGCGCAACACCAGTGATCAGCCAACATGGCCGACATCCGCGAACCCCACCCCCTACGAGATCCTCGGCGTTGTAGGGGGCGCCCCTTATAGCAAAGCCCGATACTTCCAGCTTGCAAAGCTTTACCATCCCGATCATCAACACCATACCTCCGACGGCGACATCCCGCACCTGACGAAAATCGAGCGGTACCGCCTAGTTGTGGCGGCCAACGAGATTCTCAGCAACCCAAACAACAAGCGCATGTACGATCTCTACGGTTTTGGATGGGACAACCAGACCGACTCGCACACCCGGCATCGTGAAGCCGATCGAGCGTGGCGACAGGAGCCAGGGAACGCTAGCATGAACGCCACGTGGGAAGATTGGGAGCGATGGCACCAGCAGCGGGATGGCAGCCGCGAGAAGCAGGAAGAGGTGTTTACGTCCAACCTTGGGTTCATGGCCATCCTTTCGGCCTTCCTGATTATTGCCGCATGGAGCCAGATGACAAGGGCGGGCACAAAGTCGGTCAACTTGCTCGACATGCAGGACCAGCAACATGCTGCCATCAGCAAGGAGCTGCGGGAGCGTCGGAGCCAGAGGATTGCGATGGACCGGGAGGGCAGAGTCGAGAACTTCCTCCGGCAGCGGGAATTTGAGAAGTGGGCCTATGATCCGCCGGGACATGGCCTTCCAGCTCCAGACAGCAACAAGGCGTCAGACTGACTGTCGCGATTGGACGGTTAAGGAGTCCAACGTCGTTCTAACCAATGCGGACTGACAGAATACCGCTTCGGTGACTGCGGCACGCCGTCCGTCACCGACGCCAAGTCGACACTGCAAATCCGTGGCTTGCATGGCCACCACACCATCAGTGTAGATGGAGCTCAGCATAAGAGCAGAAAAGTTCAGTGCGGTGTCCATTTCTGGTTGAGATGGCCAACATGATTTCTGCTACAATTTCACCAAAAAGAAACAGAAAGCAAAGAGCGGACCTCGCCCTGCATCTCGAAAGAGCCTGTGGGGACTCGGTCACGCACCAAGAAAACGCCAGCCAACTGTCTTTTCTCGGGAGAATCCGAGGTTGGAAACGGGGCAGTTGCAAAAGAGCAACAAACCTGGAATGGACAGTGGTGATTCTAATTAGGACTCAGCAACCACTGCGGTTCAAAAAGCTTCATGCTCATGCATCTGTGCATATCCCCATATTGCTAGTGTAAAGAAAGTCTGGGAATAGTAATGGCCTCTTCAGCGGTGGATAAAAACCGTGCTGGTGTGGCTACCTCGGGAGTAAAAATCAAACCTTCCACGTCCAATTTTACGCACAATTTTTAACTTACACTCAACAATTATCTCGCCTTTCTTTGACTTCAAGTTTGTGTCCCGAATCCAGCTCACTCTCAAGGGAATTCCGTTGAACAGTAGAGAGGTCTTCTTTAATATTTATCCATACCTGCCCCGAAAACTCGGTCCCCGGCCACATAAATGCCACTCTCGCCGTCTACTCTCGCCGTCTCACCCCATTCCCCGTACATCGTCTAATTATCGAGCAAGGCTCGGGGCTGCCACAAATATTCCCAACAGCCCGTGGGAAATTATTTCACAGCAATCTTCCACAGCGGTTCCTTTTGCTCGTTGCACCCCCAGCTTCCACAACAACAATGACAAGAACAGACTGAGCGCGAACTCATTTTTCACACTTCATCACCTTTCTTCTCTTCAGATCCCGCCTCTCTCGGCCATCATGTCGGCCGTCGCCCCTCCCAACAGGCCAAAGGCTGACTTTAACGGCCTCCCCCCGGAGATGCAACAACAGATCTTTAGCGACGCGATCCGTCAACTCGTCCACACCATCAGGGTCGATTGTGATGAGAAACCCAATACTAATACGTGGACTCTGGTCTTTACCCCAGTGTCCAAGCAGCTCGACAAGTCGGGCTACCGCTTGGTCAAAAATATCGCCTTGACCAACAAGTCGGGGGCCACAGCTGTGCGCATTGCCATGAAAACGAGGTGCAAGGCTCGTCTGCCGTTCAAAGGCCCAAAACACCGCATTGACGGCGCTGGGGACCTTGTCCACGTTGATTTCCACAGACACAGCACTGCCACAAACAGAATCGACTACTTTCACCCCGACCACCAGCTTCTAAATGCTCACGGCAAAACGTTTGACTCCACAGACGTCACCGCAAAGTTCACCGACATTGAAAAGGTCGCCCTCAAGTACAACAAGCAGCAGCACGCCTGCAACAACTACCTGGGCAACTTTCGTTGCGTCATGCCAGCGACTCGACCTCACAACGCTCACAGGAAGTGGCGCATGTGTCCCGACGAGGTGTTCGGCTTCCTCAACTGCTTTTCGCAGTTACGCGAGTTCTACATCATCCTCGACCCTGGCCGTACCATCAGGCAGAAGGAGCTGGTCGACATCTACGCCAAGAACTACAACATCCGTAAGATCACCCTGCCCGCCCTTCACAAGATGCATATCTTTCCTCAAGCTAAATAAACCAACCAACCACAGTGCCAAGCAGCTCCTCGCTCCGCCAGTCTCTCGCCGTCTTCCACGCCATGGACCACGCCTATGTCGAGCTCCACCCCTCCCTCCTGCGCCGCCTGTCCTTGGACGGTGGCAGCTTTGACGCGTTTGAGTTCGAGATCTTGCCAGAGATCAGGGCCATGCTCGACGACCTGCAGACCAGGTGCTTCCATGAGGACGAGAACGAGGCGCGGTCGCTTGCTGAGCAGACCCGATTTGAGGCCATGTACCGCTTGACACGGCAAGAGAGGGAGGACTTGGTCTTCAAGGTGCTGATTGAGGTGGCGGATGAGAAGAAGACGATGAAGTGGGAAGGGCAGGATGCGACGGCGATCAAGGGGTTTTTGGGCATTTGAGGCCTATCATGAGAGGCGAGGCTGGTGTGATATTGTATTAACGTCACGACCAAAGATCAATCTCAGCGAATGGCTTTCGCTCGTAGCATTGCAAAGAGTCCCAGAAGAGGGTTGGCCATAAACGTTTCACGAACAAAAAATGGAAATGCTCCAGTCTCAACACTTGGGTGATCAATTCCGCGATTCTGTTCTTTGACGAACGGATTACTTTAATTTGTGTGTGTACTGTGTAGCGCGGACGCGGATGTAATATGGGACGCCGAGATGGAATTCGAAAAGAGGCCCGGATTGACAATGCAGCGGGGAAGTGGATGCGCGATGCATGTCAACAACAAATGCCGGTCGGGTCCTGGGCTCGGGGCTCAGGGGCGCGTGGGAGAGCGCGTTTAATTGGTCCACATATTGCCCGATCAGGAAGTTGAGTAAATAAACACCCCAGGAAGGTAGATGTGGGGCATGGCGTTGCTGCCTGCTCAATGAATTCTCCAGTCCTCGACTCAACAGCAAAGTCCCGTTTGTGAGAGAATCCAAGTATTTTTCATTTTCGAGCAAGATGGAAGAGACTTCGGACCTCCCGATCGCGCTGCGGCGCACGCGGCGAAGCCTGGGCGCATCCACCACATGCACCACCGGCAAACAAGCACCTGGCAAACAAGCACCATGCGCCTCGCCAGTGCCGCCCATGCAAGAACCCCTGCCTGTGCGCACGCCGAAATCCAAAAAGAGGCGCGTCAGATTCTCAGACCCAGGCCCGGATCTTGCCGCCAGCGGTGCCACCACCGGAGATGAACCCTCAACAACGGGCTTGACGCCCATGATACGTCGAGCCTCCCTCTCCAGTAGCCAAGCACCTCGGCGCCATTCCACCCCGGCCCGGCTTTTGTATCGGTCAAGCGGCAGCGGGATTCCGGACTTGGACTCCCAGGGGTCTCCATTTGGCGGCGAGGTCCGGTTTCTTCCCCTCCGCCAGGTCCTGGATGGCCGTGTTAAGCGCCGCATCCGGCGCAACGGCCTGAGCGAGGAGATGAACACTATCTCCGTCGAGAAGAGACGACGAGCGGAGGAGACCAAGGCCGAGATCGAGCGACTAAAGGCAGAACTCGCTGAGAAGGACGAGGAAATCGAAAGGCTGCACGACGAGACACTGGTGATGGACACGGACCGTGTCTGGAATCTGGAGCAGCAGGTTACAGCCCTCAAAAAAGAGCTGGCCAGCCGTTCCGGCGTCCAACTTGTTCCAAGTAGCCCAGCCTACGAGTGGACAAGAGCTGCTCGCGACCCTTACTCAGACGACTTGATGGAGCTAGATAGCGAAGGCGACGACCAAGAGTTTGGGGAGGCCACAAGGGCAGAGTTGATGTGCAGCACACCGACCAGGAGAATGCACACATCGTTCCCGACACCTCCATCCACGAGCCCTCCGCCGCCAGAGCCACAGACACCCTGCAAACGCCTATCTCCACCCCGCTTCGGCACCGGCACTCAAGCCATCCTTCCAGATCCCGAGAAGCGGATGTTGAAGGAGGAACTCGAGTCACTGCACCTAGAGGTCGGCAAGTTGACGGCTACGCTGGAATCCTACTCCGCCTTGACCTCTCGGCTGTCAGACAAACTCGCCCCGTTCTCTGCTCGCACGCCGGTTGAAGAGCCATCAGCAGAGCACCCAGACCTCGAAGCGCACCTCACAACCGTCCTCCAAACGCTCTCTGACCGCACGGCGGCCATGACAGAACTGGACTCATCCCTAAAGAGCCTCGGCTTCCCTGGATCAGACGCCTTCGAAATCATTGACTCACTCCGTGCCGGCTTCCGGACCGCCCGTCTTGAACTCGAATACCTCACCCCAGGCGAGCTCACCCTCCCCCTCACAGGGGGCGGAGCCGACGTCCTCAACCTAGTCCTCACCCAACTCCGCCGCCTCGCCACCCAGAACCGCGCCGCCGAGGACTGCATCGACGAATACCACGCGATCGAGCTCTCCCTGCGGCAGCAGCTCAACGCGCGCGTAACCGCCATGGACACGCTCACCCAAAAACCGACCACCGCCGAGCGCGAAGCCCACGCCAAAACAGCTCGCATCGCCGAACTCGAAATCGCGCTCGACCGCCTCAAGAACGCCGTGCGCGCCTACACGCGCGACATCGCCGAGCTGGAAGCCCTCGTCGAGCGCATGGAGACCGACAACAAGAAGAAGAAGACGGCAACGGCGGCGGCAACGGCGGGCCTCGAGTCCGAACTCGCTGCCGCCCTGGCTCAGATCACACACCTCGAGGCCCAGCTCACGACTCAGCTGGCGGACCTGACGCAAGCCCACGGCGAGGCGCTTGCGCTGCGCGACGCGCGTGTGGCGGGGTTGAGGGAGGAGATGGAGCGCGGGAATGCCGCGTTGCGGGAGGCGCAGGGGACGGTGCTGCGGTTGAGGGTGGAGAATGGGCGGTTGGGGGAGGACAATGCGGCTGTGAGGCGGAGGGCGAAGGAGGTTGTTGATGGGATGCGGGGGCAGTTGGAGAGGGTTGTTAGGATGGGGGACGAGTTTTTACTCGAGGGGGCTGGTGGTGCCGCGGTTCCGGGGATGACGGGGGAGGATGATGACGGTGTTGAGGAGGAGGGTGATGACAACAATAATGTGGTGACGCCGGCTGCTGAGAAGGAAAAGGTTGGTCGGGGATTGCTGGGTGCAGACCTGGCGAGGTCGTCCGGGAGGGGTAGGAAGAGGACGAGGTTTGACAGTGGGTTGGGGTTTTTGGATGAGGAAGAGATCGATGGGGATGTGTGAGATATTATTTCGGGGGTGTTGGGTTTGGAGTTGCTCGACACTCATTGGATATTCCTTTTTTCATTTTGCTTTCCATTTCATATCATGTTCACTTATCGTGTCCAAGGAGGAGTTGGGAGAGGAGAAGCCTAGCATTCGCTAATTTTTGTTTCTTAAAGTTACCCTTGACTCAATGATGCCGCCGTTCAACTGACTCGGTGAATGTAATTAATGCCAGCTGGACCTTATCCTCAACTTTTGCCCCCCATAATCCATGGACACCTCACTCCGTCGCTGACGTCCTTGGAGGTGGCAGCCGATCGAGATCGACCCAGGACACTTTGATCACAGGGTACGGCCCAGACCGATTCCGCCGCCACTTCTCCCGCTCTAAACCCAACCCCTTGCTCATCGCTGGAAAGTCGTCCTTGTATGCTTTCCAGCGACCCAAGGCGCGCCCCACGACCCGCCGGATGTCATCCGCTCCATCCTTCTTCACCACCCCGAGCTTATCCGCCAACGCCAACGGACCGTTGCCGCACAGCTCAACGAACACTTCGTGTTCCTCGCAAAACAGCCCAAACAACCCAGTCCTACGCGCCATGAATTTCGGTAGATAATGCCATATCTCCTCCATCACCACTGGCCATGTCCCTTGCCATATTTCGGAGGGACTGGGCTCCACGTCGACAATTCTGGACTCGGGCCTCTCCGTGTTACTCCTGTAGTCGACAAGCTTGCCGGTAAAGGCGATCTGGATACGTTTCTGTGAAGGGCCGCAAGCCAGCGCGCGCCGCAGCTGCCGCCAGACGGGCCGGTATTTCTTGAAAGCGTCGCAGTCCACCAGCAACGTGTCGGTGCGCGGGTCGAACCAGCCCTCCCGGCCGAGCCAGTCGATGCCCAGGCTCTTGATAGGCCGCCGGCGGGACATGGTGACGGCGCGGGACTCCCGGCAGACTTGGGAGATCAGGCACGGTCGGCCCAGACAACGCGCGATGAGCGTCGCGCCGGTGGGCTGGCTGCGCTCCGACTCTGACCGGTCGCGCTGCTTGTAGGCGAGGATGAGCAGGCTCATGGGGATGACGCGGTTGGGGAGGCAGAACTCCCAGATGGCGGCACGGATCTCGGGAGGGAGACGGCCGAATCGCGGAAAGGACTGTTCCATGATGAAATGATGCGGGTGGTGCTGTTGCTCGTCATAAGCAGATGATGCGTCGTGGTCGTTCGGTGGGCGGACAGTCGCCAAGTGAGGAAATTTGTAGGTACTCATCGTCACTGAGTCACTGCTGCGGGTTGTACTTATTATTATTAGATGGAAGGTTCAAGGTTGGTGCGGGGCAAGAGCGACGATTGAATCGGAATCATCGCGAGTGGCGCGCAACCTCCAAACGGAAGAACCCGACAGGAGGGTCGACCTTAGTTATTTGTTCGACTAACAGTGCACTCCCCTCGATTCAAAGAGTCCCGTCGACAGTTTCTCAAGTTTGTCCCGGTATGGCAGAAACTGCGTGGTTCATCACGGTGGTTGTTGGAATGTTATCAGCTTTCATATGCGTACTCCCTTTCCGGCATTACGTTTGCGTCTGCGAGGGTCCGCCACGTAGAACGGGATAACAGATTCATTTGAGCGCATGTTGAATGCGGGAGAGAAAAATAAAAGATGATTATTAAAATTCACCATAACCTTCACATGCTTTTTGTCATTGTCTTCCTCCCGGCGTGCTTCTAACCTGCAATCGACATCTGACTTTGCTGGTGTTACCCAAAACGAATAGATTGCGGCAAAGTTAGAAAAAAACCCTTATAATAGATACCTGGTTTCATTTTCTCATTTTCTTTCGTAGAATCGCGAGAAAAAGCGAGGAGTCGAAAGACAGTGCGGACACAGTGTTAGAGAGTTGCCAACACTGTCGCATGATGCTGTTGAATTACAACAGTTACAGGCATCCGAATCAGGCAGGTGGATCTCACAGTGGTGGCTGACAGAGGGCATTCGAACAGGCTGAATTGTGTGTGTTCATGTGTGTCTCTCACAGAACAGAAGAACGGCTGGGCGGGAGCCCAATAGACCCCCAAAAGCTGATCCCTGCGTAAAGACCTCCCTGAGCTAGCCCGCATGTGGCTTAACTCGGTCCCGCAGCTGCGGCCCCGGTGCTCAGGCGCTGAGATAGTGCACCTGAGGCGCCAATTTAACCCCGTTAATTCAACAGATGCATTCGTCATCCCTGGTAAGGCGCAAACCCACAACAGCCTGACTCCTCCACCATTGATAAAGAACACGAGATATCTTCTAGGCAGGCTTTGAGTTTGACGGTTTTGCCTAGACAAAATTCTAAACACCAGAGGAACCCAGCACCATTCATACCCCGTTCCTTAGGTCCCTACCTAGGAGCCTCGGTACAGAATACAATTCACCAATCCTGAATCCGACTCGGAGCTTCGGACCCCTGCAGCCACTCAGCCAATCTCCACCCAAAAACAAAACTGCAAATCGTTTGCAAAAGCCAACGACCGCCATCAAAATATCATCTCACACACGATCAGCTTTACTCACTTGGCATACATCCAACTCCCTGCGCCGCCTCGTATTGACGGGCGTTATTGCGCGCGACGAAGGAACCAAGTGGATGCGTCGCGGCATTGCCGAAAATCAATCGCGACTCGGTGACGCGAGAGCGGCGAGACCGGCGAGAGCGACAGACCGTCGCGGGTACTTGTTACCGGCCATCCCTAGCCAAGATGGCACCAAAGATTCCTGATCCGATCATGCTCTATGGCTTCTGCTGGGACACGCAGAAAAGGCAGGTGTTCAATCAGTCCTGGGCTTGTGCCTGGCATAGCAGTTGGTACACCGATGAGCACCACCCATTGTGGGACTCGGTCGATGCTCCCAACTTGAGACGCGAAATCCGATACGGGAACAATATTTATGTTCTCTTCCGTGCCCTTCTACACTGTAGGAGCTTCTATGGCCAGTCAGCTCTGTGGGCCGCTATTTCCCGCGGATTCAACACCTCCCCGACCATCGCGAGAGTCACAGCTGAGATCCTCACCGACGCCCGCAGGGCTCACCGCGGCAGACCTGCAAGGGACGTATCCGACACGGCACGTGCTGCCGATGACTGGATCGATTTTCTCGATAGTCGGGAATCCCACCCCCGTATGCTATCCGACGCCGAAGTCTACAAGGCTGCCGACGAGTTCTTCAAAACCCAAGAAAAGCAACACGTCAACGCTGCCAGAGTCCCCATTAATGGACGCCCGCAACTTCCTAGCTCCACGCGTCAACCCCCGAGGGGACCAACCGGAGACGCAGGCACATCGCCGCGTTTTCCGCCGTCTTCTTGGCCAATCAAGCGCGAAAGCCCAGGGGGACTGTCGTCCACACGCAAGCGCTCTGCCTCTCCCCCCGCGGGTGACCGCGCCGCCAAGTCCATACGGCTCACTCATGATGTCCGTCCACAGCCTCGTGCCGAGCCCGAGAGGCATGGTGCACTTGATGAGCTGCCTACGATTCAGCCGACAAGAAGCCCCCAGCGGCTGCTGAGCTATTCACAGCCCACGCAACCCGTATCCCAGCCGAGTGCCTCAGCGAGGAGAGAAGAAGCGCCTATTACTGCGTCGACACTGTCCGCACGGCCAGCGCAAGCGGTGCCTCAACCAAGTGCCCCGGCGACGAGAGAAGCACCTAACATGCCAGCGCAACTTGCTCCCCAACCTAGTGCTCCTCTGAAAAGGGAGGAAGCACCCAATACCTCAAACCAAGCCGCTACTGACGAGATCGCGGCGTTGAAAGCACGTACCGCAAGGCTGGAAAAGGAACTCGCCGAGGCCAAGAACAAGCTGAGCTCTGCGCAAGCCAACGCCATTCCCTCCAACGGCCTCCCAGCCAAACCTACCCCAACCACAGCCCCGCCAAGCCAACTCCGCGAGGACATGGGCGGATTGAAGAAGGACATGGCCAGCGCGACCAACGCCATCGGGACCATGATGGAATCGATGCACGACATCGTCGACAGCCTCAACTCGCTCCAAGACGAAACCTCGGGCCTCTGCACCCAACAAAAAGACCTCACCTCCAATCTCGCCCAGCAGCAACCCCAAACCCAAACCCTCGACACCATCCTCCCCCACCTCCAAACCCTCACAACCACCGTCAACCGCCTCCTGACCGAGGTCTCAGACCTCAAAAAAGCCACCCACCAACAACCCCCCAGCCCTCCCCCCCAACAACAACAGCAACAAGAAGCAGCAGACCGCCCCCTCGAAACCCTCCTCCACGCCCAAAACACGCGCATCGACAAGCTCTTTCGCGAAATCGCCGGTATGCGCATGGGGATGACGTCGTCGCCCGGGCAACCGCAGCCACCGCAGCAGCAGCAGCAGCAGCAGCAGCCCCAGACGCTGCGGCAGGCCATCGCGGCGGCCGAGCGCGACCTCAAGTACCACCTGGGCACGGTGCAGGAGCTGTACCACCGCGGCGGGGCCAGCCAGGCGGTGACGGAGCGGACGGCGGATCTGTTGGCTATGTTGTCTGAGGGCCTTAGGGCGGCGCAGGCGGGGCAGGGGGGTTGATGGGAATTTGGTTCGTTGGGGGGGGGAGGG
>MU857223.1:0-18097 GCA_033296705.1 Chaetomidium leptoderma | reverse complement strand
GCAAAGTGGTGGGCTGCAGGCGCGAGGGGAAAACCCTGCGCGCCTGCGCACAGACTACGCGCAGACCCACCTTGTGGGTCTGCAGCCCAACCTAGTACAAGTCACGGGTTAAGCCCGTGACAACAAGCGACTTTAAAGTTCTAACGATCGCCTAGAGTCCGGTAATTCTTACAGTAGTTATATTATTTCGAACTAACTTTATAAACTATATATTAACGGAGTTATTAATCTATTTCGCTATCTTTATATTATAGGTCTTATCGGCCTCCTAAGTAGTATTGTCACGGTCGTGGCAGGTAAGTTGGTGATAATACTCGTATTGCGAAGGTTGCATGCAGAGCCAGGAATGGTGACTCTGCGATGCGCAGGGAAAACCTTGTGCGCTGCGTACAGGCCACTCTGCAGGGCCCCACTCTGGGCTCGCAGGTGCTACAACGGTCCGCAGACCCTAACCCTTACAACTAGGCTTGTTACGGGTTATGCCCGTAACAAGTATTCTTAGTAAGGAACTACTTATTATACTAGTTAATTTCTTCCGCGTGGAAGTACCGCCGTATCTTGCGGTTTCCTCCTCGGGAAATCGCGGGGGTCTTGGCATGCCTCAGGCCGCCAGACCCACAACCCCACAGACTCCCAGTTTCGGCGGGCCCGTCAGCTATTCTGCCTCAGGAACCTATAGGTACGTATCTTTTTCTGCCGGCAGTATATTCTTGGCAGTCTGCCTCCCGTAATGGCGGCAGTTTAGCTGGCCCCAACTCGCTCACCCAAGTTCCCTCATTCTTTTCGCCTACACCTTTGGCAACTGGCATATACAGAGTGGATACGTTTCTTATTCATATTCGCTACTTTTCTTCCCGCCTGGACTACGCTTGTCAATCAATTGTCGTGCATATGGTCCAGCTACACGGCTCGGCATCACAACCCCTATCCCTCAACCATGAACATCTACCGACGTGTTCAAGGCAGCAGAAACTAGCACAGCCACCTTCCCATGGTGGATTGTGAGACGGAGACAAGCATGTACTCATCTTCGTATCACCTATTTTTACTAAAAGTGGCATACGCATAGCCACCTCGAAGCTCGCTATGGAGGCGGAAGCCAATGAGAAAATGGGCTCAGTCTGGGATGAAATGGATCTGGCATTGCCCTGTCGTTGTCCCTTCGAGTAGGGGTTGGGGTGAGTTGGACTCAAAGCATCGCAGAGCCCGAGATTAGGTATGCTACCCTCAATACGCCGTTGGATCAGCTCGCTTTCATCACATGCAGGGTGCCGCCGAGTTGCACTTTCCGAAGTGACCACCGTCATCGTAGCCAGGGGTTCGATGGGCGTGTTCGTATTACAGCAATCACATCCTTTTCCGATTCACCGGGCATGACAAGCGAGGAGCCGGCGTGTTAGACCGAGCAGTTGCGTCGCACAAGAGGCTAGATGGTCCACTCCCCCCTATAGGATCAATCTTCCGCGCCCGCTATTATGGATAACCTGAACATTTTACACGACAAAACAGGACGAAGCAGGTCTATCACGGGGGTTGAGTCGGGCCGTTTGACTGTGCTGCTGCCTGTTGCTCCCAATGAAAGGAACAGCCATACAAGCTTTCCTTGTGGTGACGCCTTTAGCTTAGCTAGCAGCCTATCCCGCGGTCTTAGCCATTCTCCTGACCCTTGCCAAGCAATAGAGCCCGACATCTCCGGAAGAAAGTGAAGAAGACCTTTTGGCTGAGTGGCTCGAAGCATAGCCACGGCGTGGGAGGCGATACGAGCTCCTATCTTGGTAAAACCCACGCTCAACTTTCGTGGATAGTCCAACAGTGTGTAAGACGATTGCCACCCCGTCTCCTGGTGCTTCTGAAATGCCTCACCCCTCGGAGACATGACCCGCAGACGACGATCGACGACGAGATGACGCTTATTCAACCTTGCGGCCCGCCAAGGCAGTAGCCAACCTCCATTTGGCCGGGCCAATAGGTTGGGAGACCAATGAGGCAGGGCTGTGAAGGCTAATAGCGGTGGTCGATGTGGCTGGAAGGTTGGCGGTATCTCGTACATGATCCAGTCGGGGAGCGTTTTCGACCTATCCGCACCGAGGAGTGTCACATCAGGAGGCATGAGATGCTTACAAGAGCGGGACCAGGCTGTGTGAACTCGGACCACTCCCGTTCGCAGGGAATATTAGGCTGCCGAGAAGGGTGAAGCCAGGGAGTGAAATGCGGGTGGCGGTACTCGGACATCACAAGGCAGATTTCCGTCAAGGAGGACTTGGGACCGACAACGGAAGACGCTGAGACGATGACCACTTCCCCAACAGGACATCATGGGTGCCAGCGACGTACTATGGGCAACTTTCAGTCATTTCCCCTTTAGAATATTGTAAGGACCTCACAGAAACTGCTGAATCGGGAAGTTACTTCCTCTTCAGGCTATGGAGAGCACCTCGAACGGCGAGGCAAAGAAACTGCCGAATTGGGATATCGAAATGGCAGTGTTACTAGTTACTCTCTTTGGGCAATTACCTCTTTAGGAAACTAAATGCTAGAACCGTGGCCGAGGCACACCGAGATTCTCAAGGGGCAAGCCATAGAAGAAAGCCGAGCTAATATGTATGCCCTTTTTAGGAAATCAACAGAGTTGTTTAAACCCTGTTTGGTAGTACATCTGAAGACTAGCAGCCGGCTATACCGTTTAGAAGTCTTCATAAGCAGTGAAACGTGTCCTGTCAAGGACAAACCTATTACGGAAACTAGAAGATAGTTCTATTTTAAAGACGCTTTCTTGAAAATGCCTTGCAGCGACCAGTCAGTCGATCCATCTAAGTTGCTATAAGAGTCCTCATTCCCTCCCTCTTACTCCCACTTCCAGCAGTCACACTTCCCTTTCGCAACATTGTACCCTATCCATTTATTAATCCGCACTTCAACATGGCTTTGCGATTCCAAGCATACAATCCCGATACTCGAAAGTTTGCTCAACCTCCTGGCAGTATTCTCAGGAGCAAGAAACCTAGCAGCAAGCCACGATACAACACCCAGGTTCTGCCCATTAGTGTCGTCAAAGATGATGGCATGTCCCTGTTATACTCCGGCTTTCCATCCACGTCTGAGACCAACGGCAATGACCAAGGTACCGCCGAATTTCTTTTGCTTGGGCCGTCAGCTAACTCACCTTAGGCAGCCAAACCATCGGTAGAAGGGCTATCGCTGAGAACAGCCAGACGGAACCTCCTTGTGTGAGAGAGAGTGAGGTCTTACGTAAAGACGTTGACAAAACTCCCAGCGGATCCGCTGGCAATGCGCGTGAGTTCGGTTCATCGAGTTAAGCTTTTGACATTCTAACATTCTGCTCTAGCCGGCAGTGCCATAGGGAAATATTCTGATGCAGTGAAATCTCCCCACGACGCTTGCATTCGTTCCACGCAGGGGATTCATGACAGAGAGGGCCACTCCCCGGAGAACGAAGGTTCGAAGGCTTTTGAATGCCCTCCTTACACTGACAGCACTCTCACGAATCACATGGAACTCGAGAGCACTGAAGCACCTGATGAACCAGATCTCCACGGCCAGGGGTCGGAGGGTCAGGGCGAAGCCAGGTTGGCTTCGCTAGACAACCCCGAAACGTCCTTGACCGGCAAAGACGACACGCTTCCGACAGATCAATGGAAAGTCAAGAGAATTATTGGAGAGGAAGTCATGGGCGGAGTGCGGTATTATTTGGTCGATTGGGCACCGACGCTCGAGCCTGCATCCAATGTGTCCAAAGACTTGGTAAGGGGGTGGAAAGATCAGAAGGCAAAGATGCAGGCTCCGTGGATGAAGAGAAACCGTGGTTCTGGAACCAAGAAGACCACGGATCAGGGCAAAGTAACGAAATGTTGGGGAGGACCGCGGAGAGGCTAGGTGTGAAATTTCCTACCATATATTTCGTTGTTTGTAGTGATTCAGCTTTTTCTTCTGAAGTTTTCACTTAGCTTCCAATGTAGGCATCTCCTGCTCTCAACTCCGACCAGAACACTGCTGTAGTCCTTGCTTCTCTGACGGTCTGATCTGAATTTTGTAGCTTATTCCACGTGCATCTGCCGCCGCATCCAGCGGTCTCCTACCTCGGAAACTACGGCATTTTTGTTGCCTCAGGCTTCCATCTCCAATCCCGCAACTCCGGCATTGTGATACCTGAGGCACAAATAGATACGTATCTTTTCTGCCGGCAGAAAAACACTACCGTTTCGATTCCGTTTCCCAGGAAAACGTCCAGTTGTGCTTGGAGCTTCGAAGCTAAACACTCACCCTACATCTATTTCATCACCGCTTCCTGTCACCCTCCCTTTACTCCTACGCATGAGTACGTGGCCCTGAATGACCGGCGCTGACACAACTCCACCGGAGACGCCGTGCCTAGTTCCTCCCGTCTCTCTCGGCGCCCCGGATTTTTACCACTAGCACGGTGGTAAAGAGCTGACTATAGCTAGCTACCTTTGGCGATTAGGAAAACCCAGCTGAGTCTGGACCAAGTAAATATGCCTTGCCGCACTGACGACACACGCTGGATCACAAAACCTTGATTGCTCGATCTAAGGACAGACAATTCTGGAACTTTCCCTTGCCATGTGTGCTAAGGTCTAGCTCACCAGGCCTTCCGGCGGCCGCTCGTGCAACGAGCTGAGCCTGGTGTAGACCTCGGTGACTCTCGCCCAGTTTCCATATGGGCATGTCACCTGACCCCGCCTTGTCACAAGCACAACCGTGACTGCGAGCATATGGCGTTGCCCATCGCTGCAGAGGCATATCCCAATGCAGCCTGCGCGCAGTTGCTCTAAGTCCGGCGCGCAACCACAAGCGTCGCATACCGAGCACAGGTTGACTATGTAACGGTCCCAACGAGTGTATTGCAACTAGCTGGTGACGACTCTACGAGTACACTAAACTTGGGGAGGAAAGGAAAGACGAGAGATTCCGGCAGCTCGCGGGCTTCTTTTTCATCGCGAGTGCGGTGGCCCGAGCCCATTGCTAGAATGTTCGGTGTGCTGTGGGGCATCCGGGAATAGCTTCACCCAGGGGCTTCGGTGGACCATGCTGGCCGAGGGTCACCGAGGCCCACCTCGGGCACAGCCCGTTACAGACTACCCAGCACGGCTGTGATATCCGTGGATGATGTGACGGCCGCTCAGGTCCGTACCTTTTCTGCTATCCAGGTAATTACGTATCTTTTCTGCCATTAGATACATACGTTTCTGCCGGCAGAAAGGGTACGTATCTCAGTGAAGACATGCTACCCTTTCTCGTATCCTTTCTGCCGGCAGAAAGGGTACGTACCTCTGTGACGACATGCTAGCCTTTCTACTAATGAGATACGTATCTTTTCTGCCGGCAGAAAGGGTACGTACCTCTGTGAGGACATACTAACCTTTCTACGTATCTTTTCTGCCGGCAGAAAGTGTACGTACTCAAGCGAAGATATCCCTTGCAATGTTTCAAGGAATCCCTATCTTTACCCAGAGCCAGAAACGGCTCGGAAAAGCTTCGTCCGGGTGTGGGAATAAAATCCCCCCAAGCTCCAGCCAAGCAGCGTGCTTTTTGCATAGAGAAGCTGTTTCCGGCTCTGACAAAGCTACGGATTCCCAAAACTTGGGGCGTGGGAATATAATACTCCGAGGAGCCATTTCTGGCTCTCGCCGAGGTTAAATGGCTGAGGATAAACCCCATCTTTGCTCAATTTGAATTCCATTTACCGAGGCAACTCTTCCTTGCAAAGCCGGGGGCAAGCCGGGGGCTCAAAATCGCTCCCAAAGGAGCCGAAAGTGGCTCGCCTAGGGTGTCCAGAAACCGCACCCAAATTAGTCCTCCCGCCTTGGAGAGTCCTGGCCTTGGAGGGCCCTATTTGCAATATTCGCCCCTTGCCCAACTGAAAAGGTATGTAACACGGAACTTTCCCGTAGATGCCCCTTCGCTTCTAGCTGTACGTTCTCCAGCCTTCATTTCTCAGGACCTTAAGAATCTTGCTTTAAATAAAATTGCTGGCGTCGCTTCGTTCGTCAGTCGCGCGGCCCTTCGCTGCGCTACGGGGCGCTTCCTTCCTCTCTCCCGCTCCTGGCAATTTTCCTGTCCCTCTCCGGAGAACAATCGGGCTAGTTATTGTTATTGTACGGGAGAGACGAAGCGCCAAAACCTGTCCGTCGGCCAAGAACTCTATAGAACCGTCTTATTACGACTATATCGTCTATCTATCCCGCTAGCTAGTCTCGTCCCCACTGCTCACTTGCCAATCCGACTCCTCCGAGAGATCCTCCTCCGCAATGGCATCCAACACCTGCAGCTGCCTCGCTGTGTGGTCGAGCAACTTCAGATTCATGGCTCTTGTTGGCGTCTCGCGATACACCCTGTTGCGGTCGAACGGGTTCTCGAACATCAGCCCGCCGAGCGTCTTCACCCGGGAGACGGCCACGTAGGAGAGGCCAGAAGCGAACTCTGGCGCGGAGATATCGCAGACGACCTTGTCCAGGGTGATGCCCTGTGACTTGTGGACGGTGATGGCGTAGCTGACCAACAGCGGGAACTGCTCTCTGAAACAGGAGTTGGCACCAACCGTGAACTCCTGCCGCACGCGGAGGATGGGGACAACCAGCTTCTCCCCTCTGCGGAGCTCCTCCCCGCTCGGCATCGTAAAGGCCGGGCCGCTGTAGTCGTCGAAGGCCACCATGATAACCTCGGGCGGGTCTCGCAGCACGTCCGCACCATCACTCCATGATATGTCGTGGACCGTGCCCTGGGCGCCGTTGACGAGCCCTACGTTGGCCCACAGGTTCCGCGTCAGCATCACCCTGCAACCAACACACAGGGGCAGGCGCTTGGCCAAGTTGCCGGCATTCGCGGATTCGACCCTCTCCGCGCCGACACCCTCGTGTTTTGCCTCGACCTGTACGGCGGGGCTGGCCAGGCCAAGCATGTGCTGGTGGTTGTACTCGACGACCTGGGCCTTGGTAGGATAGATGCGAAGCGCATCACCAAAGCTATCGACCTCCTCGGGGGAGAGCTTGACAGAACATCTCGAAGTGAGGAGCTCCCAGGAGGTTACCGACACGTCTCCCTTTCGTAGTTCTTCCAAGGCCCGCCGAAAAGGAGCCTGGTCTTCGCCCTGCTGCCGTTGTATCGTAGTCAGGAACACGGACTTGTCGAACGAGAGGTACGCGTTGCGCCCGACCATCTCGATATCCTTCAGGTCGTCTCATGTCGAGTACAGCGGCTTGTTGAGGACAGGGGGGAGCTGGAAGAAGTCCCCGATCAGAATGACACTGAGGCGGCCGAAGAACTCGTCGCGATTCTCCGGGAACACCTCTCGTAGGCGCTGGTCGAGCCACGCGAGGCCTTATGGTCGGAACTGTCACAAGCTCCTAGTGAGCGTCGAATACTGTGTATCAGAGGAGTCTGGTACTGTTACGTATTCCCGGACAACAGCGTGCTGTAAACCACATCATAGTCACGCATAAGCCCCCTCCACATCTCCCCCTCCTCCCCAGCTCGCCCACACACCCCCTTCGCCAGGAGAAAGCTCCGGATGGCCAAGCCATCCCGACGCACCCGCAAGCTGGTCCACCACGCCCCCAGCCGGCCCATCGCGCCCAGCCAGTAGCCCAGCATCCACATAGCCCTCTCGTCACGGTCGCACAGCAACCGCATAAACTCCGCCTCCAGCGTCCCAACAAACCTCGCGTACATGAGACTGTTTTCCGGCACCGGCGGCAGCGCCCGTATGGTAGCCAACGTGCCGAGCGGCGAGCGCAGACACCAGTCCTTGTCGCCGGCCGAGGCACCCGAGACAAGCCGGGCCCAATGCGCGGGCGCGCCCTCCAACTCCTCGTGCGAGCGCGAGAAGGTCTGGTTCTCGTCGTCCGACGCGGCAAAGATGGGCGTCAGCGCGCTCTCGGCGCCGTGGAAGCCCCGTGTCGCCGTCAGCAGCGGCCGCAGGCCCATGCCGAGGGCCAGCCAGCCGAGCCCGCTGCTGCTGCTGCTGCCGGACTCAGCGGCGTTGCTCGGGGGCGACGAAACCCAGGGGTAACCTTTCCCCTCGTCGGCCACCGAGGCAAACGCCAGGTTGTTGAGCAGCATCGAGGTGAGCAGCAGGGCGTCGCTGCGGGACTGGGTCAGGGGCGCGGCCAGGGCGGGCTGGAAGTCGCGCAGGGCGACGGCCTCGAGCGCGCACTCGGCCACGCGGTGCTGGCGGCCGTCGGGGGCGACCACGCGCTGGTGGCAGGCCGTGACGGCGAGGATTGTCGCGAGCAGGTGCGGGTGGCCGCAGGCGAGCTCCCAGAAGGCGGGCGTCAGCGGCAGGCCGAAGATGTCGCCCTGCGAGGCGTGGCGGAGGAGGGATTGGAGCGGTAGCTGCCGGGCTGTATTGGGGCCGGCCGTGTGCTGGAACCGCGGCTGTAGGATGGACTCGACGAGGACGGTGGACCAGGCGGGTAGGGCCCGTGAGGGGGTTGGCAATGAGGAGGAGGGTACCGAGACGGAGGGTGCGGTTTCGTACCGGCATGTGGCGCCCGATCGGCCGCAGCGAGCGCATACCGGCTTTCCTTGGTCACACTGCCGGCGTGGCTGTTAATTCATCACCTACATCCTAGCTCAGGTAGAGTGTCAGTACATGTGGCTCACCTTGACTCGCTTTTGCCTGCACGATAGACAACCTAGGCGGTTCTTGGTGTGGTGCCGTCTTCTCTTGTACTCCTTTACCTTGACCTCAGGGCTGGGTCCGTCGACCTTGAGCACGAGAAGCTTGGCTTCCGGCATCAGTTTCGTCTCCTCTTTCGTCACTGATGAACTGTAATATCGTGTTGCTAGTGGGCCGTGGCGTGATGCTGAGCTGACTGCCAGACGTATCTAGTCTGGAGGGTTGGTGGATCGCCTGAGACAGAGGGGCCCAAGGGAGTTGCCGTCGGAGTCGGACGAATTGTTGGCGTCAGCGGCTCTCTGGTTGGGCGCTGAAGATACGGCTGCTCGTTTACCTCGTCCGGTTAGTTAGTGGTGGCGGTTCTTGGCAGTGAGTGTGTTCCGGACGTGCCACTCGTCAGCTGTGTCCGAAAAGGGTAAACGAAGCCAGGTACGACGCATCACGGACCAGGGATTCATGTGACAAGATGCGAGGTCTCATCACAGTTGCCCGATGGTTAGGCCAGCCTCAGGGGAAAAAGACATCAAAGCTAGGGCTGAGAAAGGCAAACGAGCAGAGTCAACGGTAAAGCAGTGGTGCCACGGCCCAAGTATTCTCCTCTTGAGATGTGTAACTCCGAGGCGCTCACTAGTATAAAGGATGGTATGCCCATTCATTCCATCGCCTTGTGTGACACACTACCGGAGACTTACCACCACAGCATTCATGACCCAACAAGACCAACATCGTCGCCACTGCCCCCTGTCAGCACTAGCCAGCCTTGCGGTAGTCGTCTCCTATTCAGTCCATTGTTATCTCTTCCATGGCAGCAATGTCAGCACCGTGGAAACTCGCCGCCCTCTGCCTCGGAGTCCTGTCCCGTCTCTCAGGGGCTGACGCCCGATCTTGCAACCCCCCCGGCCTGGTCGACCTCGGATATGCCAAGCACGTACCAACATACGTGAACACGACGGCTTCGGGACGCAAGGTGTCAGTCTACAAGAACATCCGTTTTGCCAACCCTCCCACCGGCACCCTGCGCTTCCGCCTTCCCGACACGCAACTGCCCAAGACGCCCGGAGTCCAAGACGGCAATGTCCCCGACCTCGAGAACCACTGCATCTCGTCGGCCCATCCCGGCGCGCCCTTCCCGCCGTACAACGGGACGACCTGGGGCCGAGAAGACTGCTTGTTCCTCGACGTATATGTCCCCGACAACGTCCGGCCGGGTGACAGCGTACCGGTGATGCAGTGGTTCACGGGCAGCGCTTTTGCCTTTGGAAGCAAGGATATGTTCTTGAGCCCCCTGGGCCTGTTCGACGCCATGGACGACGACACAAAATTTATCTTTGTGGCAAACAACTATCGGTCAGTCAATGGCATCCCAAACAATCCATAGCAGACGGAGGTACTTAGCGATCCATGTTGCTCAGGCTTGGCTTGCCGGGTTGGACCTATATGCCCGGCGAGGACATGACGGCCAACCTCGGAATGCACGATTGTCTCGCGGCAGCCAAGTGGACATCCAACCACATTTGGCGTTTTTGCGGAGACCCCAATCGTGTCACGGTGGTCGGCCAGAGTGCTGGGGCTGGCATCATCGGGCTCCTCACCGTTCTGGATGGCGGTGAGGGCAAGCTCCCGTTCCAACAGGCAGGTCCTTTTGCTCCCCTGAGTGACACGTTTTAGTACTGACCGGTCCAGGCTTGGGCATCCTCTCCCGCGATCCCTCCGAGGCGGAACCCAATAGAACGGCAAAGAAGACTATTCCAGATGATCCTCGACGAGGCGAACTGCACCTCACTAGAATGCCTCCGAGCCCTGCCCGAGGAGGACCTGCGCGGACTCAACCACCTCTTTATCAACATATTGCCGTCAGACGGTGGCGGCGGCGTCTTCGGCCCAGCCCCCGGATTCGGACCGGTACCGGACGGCACATTCATCCCGGATACGCCCCAGGCTCTCTTCCAGCAGGGCAAGTTCCACAAGGAACTCAGATCCTTGGTCCTAGGCAACGCTGCAAATGAAGTACGCTGCCCCTTCCTTGACCTAGGCACTACTAGTAGTACTCACTCACCCCTGCGCAGGGCATGGGCCTGTCATCTGACGTCGGCATGCCCGAGAACTTCCCCGCCCTAGTCCGCCAGATCTTCAGCACAGCGAGCAACGAAACCATCGCCGCCATCCAGTCCAAATACGACTATAACGACAACGCTGCCAAGCTTGCTTGGGACTGGACGACCGACGTGATTTTCGCCTGCAACGCCGCAAACCTCGCCAGCGCGTACCAAGACCGCGCAAGGCGGTACATCTTCTCTGCTCCGCACGCGGTTCACGGCCAGGATTTGTTTTGTGAGTTTGCGCCGCGTGCCCCTTTTCGTGGATGGCATGGCTGTGGCTGACAGTTGTGCGACGCTTGAGACATGTTCTATGCCGACCAGGAGACCACTCCTATCGAGGACATCGAGGACGCTAGGACGCTCCAGAGAAATATGCTGAACTTTCTGTATGGACGCGAGTTTGATTGGCCGTTGTATGGGGAGGGCAAATGGATCACTAACATCACGGCCACCGAGTTTGAGGCTTTGGAGCTCCCTGCGGAGTTGGATGCCCGCTGCCAGATGGTTAATGAGGTGGTATTAGGCCCGGCTAATGGGGTTTGATATGTTTCCGACCTCCACACACGCCGAGTTGACGCTCGTTGGTCGTAGTGGCCCATTGTTTTCTTTTGCTTGTTAAGTTCAATGGTTTAGTTAGTAGTGACTTAGTGTGATCCAATGGACAGCCATGGGTTGGGGAGGGGAGAATTATAGCATATCACGCCCTCCAAGTTCAAGCAAGGGTGCAGATAAAAGGTAGAAGGCTTTTAGGGCCTATCTGAGCTCTAGTCCCAAGGAAACCGTTACACCACCCTGGTGGTGACTTCGCAGCCACGGCAGTACATTGAAATGAAATGAATACAAGCTTCTCACTCCCCACCCGTAATCCTCGCATCCTCCTCGAGCTTCGCCACAACAGCACCATAGAAGCCCTGGCAATAGCCGTCGTCTTCCAAGCCCGCCACCTCGAGAACGCTGCCCAGGCACCACTTGACAACGGTGGCGTACTGTATCCCGCCCTTTTCAAGGATCTCGCCGCCCAGTCGGGTCCCGGCTACGTGCTTGGCCACGATGGTGTTCATGTCCATGTTCCCGCCGGTCATATCCAACGCATCGACAACTTTACCGAGGATTACCTGGATGAGGAGGGCGCCGAGGGAGAGGACGGCGATGTTTACCGGCCTTGGAGTTCGGGGGGGTTGGCACTGAGTCGCTGGTGTTTGATGCAGGGTTCTCATGACGAAGGGTTTCTCGGCCATCTCCCTGGCACGCCGTGTCAGCGAGGAGTTGGGCGAGGGCAAGGGGGATATCGGCACGAACCGGTCGCTGGTCGGCTACTCGATCCGCCTCGAGTCGAACACGGCCAGAGAAACCCGTCTTGTCTACGCCACCACCGGTATCGTCATGCGCATGTTGGAGGGATCCAACGACTTGCAAGATATCACCCATTTGGTGCTTGACGAAGTACACGAGCGCACCATCGATAGCGACTTTCTTCTCATTGTGTTGAAGAAGCTGTTGCTGCGGAGGAAAGATCTCAAAGTCGTGCTCATGTCGGCCACAGTCGATGCCGAGCGCTTCTCCAAGTATCTAAACGGCGCTCCCGTCTTGACGGTTCCGGGCCGGACTTTCCCTGTTCGGGTGGCATACCTGGAAGACGCAGTTGAATTGACAGGGTACACTGTCGACCAGCGGAACCAGGAGAAGCTCACTGAGCTGGACGACGACGCGGAGCCAGAAGTGGACACCTCGTCGAAGCCCGAGCTGCTCAAGGAGCTGAGGCAGTATTCTGCCCGAACCCGAAACACCCTCGCTCAGATGGATGAGTACAGGATGGAATACGACCTGATCGTCCAACTGATCTTGAGGATTGCCGTCGATCCCGACTATGCTTCCTACAGCAAGGCCATCCTGGTGTTTCTTCCCGGTATCGCCGAGATCCGCACGCTCAACGACATGCTTCTCGGCGATCGGTCATTTGCCGACAACTGGCTCGTGTATCCTATGCACTCCTCCATCGCCAGCGAAGAGCAGGAGGCAGCCTTCCTCCTCCCGCCGCCGGGCATGCGCAAGATCGTGCTGGCTACCAACATTGCCGAGACAGGTATCACCATCCCGGACGTGACGTGCGTCATTGACACAGGCAAGCATCGTGAGATGCGATTCGACGAGCGTCGGCAGCTGTCACGGCTTATCGACTCGTTCATCTCCCGCGCCAACGCGAAGCAGCGCCGCGGCCGTGCCGGGCGTGTCCAGGAGGGTCTCCGCTTTCACATGTTTACCAAATACCGGCATGATAACTCCATGAACGACCAACAGACGCCCGAGATGCTGCGTCTGTCACTGCAGGATCTGGCCATCCGGGTCAAGATCTGCAAGATTGGCGGAATCGAGGAGACGCTGAGCCAGGCATTAGATCCGCCGTCGGCCAAGAACATCCGCCGTGCGATCGATGCTCTTGTCGATGTGCGCGCCCTGACATCCACGACCGAGGAGCTCACCCCGCTCGGTCTCCAACTTGCCCGGCTACCACTCGACGTCTTCCTTGGCAAGCTCATCCTCATGGGGGCCGTCTTCAAATGTCTCGACATGGCTATCACCGTGGCGGCCATCTTGTCGTCCAAGTCTCCCTTCGTGGCCCCGTTTGGCCAGCGAACCCAAGCCGACACCATCCGGAGGGGCTTCCGCAAGGGCGACTCGGATCTCTTGACAGTCTACAACGCCTACACCGCCTGGAAGCGCTTCTCCCAATCCGCAAAGGGCGGGGGGGCCGAGTTCCAGTTCTGCCGCAAGAACTTTCTCGCTCCGCAGACCCTCGCCAACATTGAGGATCTCAAAGGCCAACTCCTCGTCGCAGTAGCCGACTCGGGCTTCCTGCAGCTCACCGAAGACGAGCGGCAAACCCTCAAAAGGCTGCGCTTCAGCGGCAAGCGCCGGTACCAAGCCTTTTTCGACGTGCCCAAGCGGGTCAACAGCAACAGCGACAACGAAGTGGTCGCCCAGTCCGTCATCGCCTGGAGCTTTTATCCCAAACTCCTCGTCCGCGACGCCGGCAGCAAGGGACTGCGCAACGTCGGCAACAACCAGTCCATCAGCCTGCACCCCAGCAGCGTCAACAAGGGGTACAACGACCTGCGCTGGCTGAGCTACTACCACATCATGCAATCCAAAGCGTAAGCCACCCCCCACTTCTCCCCTCTCCCCACCCCTGCCCACGCACTAACCATCCCCCTCCCAACCACAGCTTCTACAACGCGCACGAAACAACCGCCACAGACCCCTTCGCCGTCGCGCTCCTCTGCGGCGACGTGCGCGCCGACATGTACTCGGGCGTGTTCGTGCTCGACGGCAACCGCGCGCGCTTCGCCGTGCCCGACTGGAAGACCATGCTCGTCATGAAGGTGCTGCGGGCGCGGCTCAGGGAGATGCTGACAAGGAGCTTCAAGAGCCCCGGGAAGCTGCCGACCGCGCAGCACGAGCGCTGGCTGGAGGTGTGGCAGCGCGTGTTTGCGCTCGCGCAGGAGGGAAGGGAGAAGGCGGCGGCTGCTGCGGCGGGGGTTGTGGCGGGGACGGGGATGGCTGCGGGCAATGCTGCGGAGCGCTAGGGGCGTTTTTGAGTGGCGGGTACGGTTGTTGAGGAAGGGGTTGTTCCTCCATTCAGGGGGGGTGTTATGGCTGTGGTTTTCCTGGTCTGAACCATGGATAATGGGGGGTAGAGGGATAGGCACCCTGGAGTAGGACCATGTCTGGTCGTTCGTTGAAAGACTTTGTATGATGGCAATGGATAGATCGGTATACAGGCAATGCGATGGAAATACCGATACTTTGTAGGTCTACGGTCACACGGCGTCATGTCCATGGTGGATAATTAGGCGCATAATGAGTCCCGAGTCAATTTCCCCGGCTGTTGGCGAGTTGAAAGGCCCTTGATCTTCTCGCTGGTCCCTTGCTTGCTTCCAACCCTGTGCTCCTTTTCTCGGCCTCTGACGGCGAGGACCAAGTTCGCTCCGGTGTAGGTGGTCGGCGGTTCGTAGAGTCTTGTGGTGAGCGGTGAGCATTATTTTCCACACCGGTGAAGCCAGCCGCAGCACGACGGGGCAGACTTTGGGACAGCGCTTCTTCATCGGCGAGTTCCGTACGGATTCGTAAGAGGAGCTCGTCCGAGTCGTTGGGGTCGAGCGTAAGAACTTGAATTGAAGGCCCCACGGTCTCGCTCGGTGAGGGATCCGACATGGTAACAGCGTCCGAGCTACCCGTGGTGATAGTAGCTGGGTCCGTCCCACTTGATTCTGGTGAGTGGCGAACCAATTAGGTATGATACATTGGAAGTAGAAAACAAAATCCAAAATGTGGAAAAGAAAATGCCGCACACACCCCCAAATAATACAGTCAGAAGCAAGCCGCATCTATCGTACACAATTGCTCACCACCGCATTTATCGTACACAATTCTTCACGGCTGCTTCTACCAGCAGCTTTGCATACTGCCGATGTAAGAATCCTGGAAACCCACCATACGGGTCCTCCCTGGCCGTTAGGTCGGTGCCGTCAAAGGTGATGCATTTCAGCCTGAACTCTACCCGTTGGCTTTTCTCATCCACGGTAGCGGACAGCTCAAAGAGGTTATCCAGCTCTAGGGGCCCGGGTGGAGGCGATTGCTGGGGCCCGAGGCAGCCCCTGAATGTGAGGCTCGATGATGTCTTGTCAAGAACGAGAAAATGGTTTGTGATGGCGGTTCCTGGGGTAGATATCAGCCCGTTTCATCCCTCTGTACTTGGCGCACTTTGCGATTCTACCTGGCTCATAGCTATCACGCAGGAGTTCCTGCTTCGTCCACAAATCGTTGATGTTCGATTCGTCTTTGGTCATGCGCATGATATTTCGCTGGATGCCATACCCTAGGCCACCCGTCAGTTCAAATCCTTGGTCTCAGACGGACGGAATAACGAGGCTGGCTAACCGTATCCTCCCCACATGCCTGCACTGAAGGCTTCAACCATGCGAGTGCCTCCCCGTCGTGCGTCTTCCAGCAGCTCCGGTCTGACCTGGGCAAATGGGACCGCCCGGACGCAGCAATCGTGCGAGGACGGGTTGTTTCTTGGGTTGATGATCTTGAGTGTCGGGTGTTGAAAAAGCGTCGAGTTCTCTGGGCCAAACGGCTCAAAGCGACACTTGCTGGTCCAAAGGTACAGAGCGCCGAATCCCACGATGGGGGGACCCAAGACAAACTGAGAGAGCCGGGCAAGTCTCTGGCGGAGAGTCCCGGAGAAAGACGAGGCACGAGCCGCCATTGTGATGATTGGTCCGAGACAGGGTCGGGGTGCTGAGTTCAATAGCATGCATATCTTTTAGACTTCATTCAGGACTCCAAGATCAGATATGGCCGCCAGGCTCCAGCATCCCGATTTCAGCCAGCAGGCCAGGGCCCAGGATCAAAAGCCAACAGGTTTTGCGAGTGGAGCTCTTTATCACGCTTGGTCAGAGGCGAAACCACCGGGGCATTGTTTGGCAATATTACGAACAGGGTCATCTGGAAGCGAAGCCCGAGCTTGGCATTGGTTCACGCTAAAACTCGGAATCCACGGGGAACGCTTCTCTTATCCGTAGAGTGTCACAAGTCTATGGAAGGCAGATATGCCCGGGAGGGTGGGTGGCTGACCGCAGCCACCCGAGGCGCAGTCCAGGGGCATCGGGGGCATCAGGGACATTGATCGCAATTCAGGGGCACCCCACTGCCCCACTAGCATGCCGACTTTTCTGTGCCATAAAAGGGGCATTTGACGGGGCCACGGCTGGCCACAGTAGTTACTCAGACACACGCATCGCCAATGCCACTGCAACGCTGCAATACGACTGTTCAAAGCTCCGCAACTGCCCAGCGCTCGAAAGCCCTGTTTTCCACTGCCCTGCTCCCCGTACCCGTGACTTCGTGGCTGTTGGTTAATCCAACAGCTTCTTGATGCTGCGGCGTCCTTGCGAGACAGGGGTAGTCTGTGCCAAGATGGCTACAGGGGTAGTCTGTTAAAAGGGGACAATTTCACAGCCAAAGGGACGATGCCACCTTCCAAGGATTGTGTGCACTCCTGCAGGAGCACGCTAGTTGGGTTGACGGTTGGTTACCTTACCTGGGAGTTATTTCCTAGGTACCGAGTCTTCCCCCGAGCCCTCGCTCTTGTGTCCTCAGCAGCTCAACACAACACACCAACTTCGAGTCCCGACTCGGACAATGACGACGGCCACGATGTATTCATGTTGGCTCTGGGCAATGTGGGCATCCGCAGGACTGGCGACGCAGGCGGCCGCGGCAGAGGTGGTCACGACACCCCGACAATTTGAAGTCGACATCGTCTTTCCGCACAACGAGACATACAAGCCAGCCGACACCATGCCCATTGTCCTGGCCATCCAAAACGCCAGCGTCGCGGGGTCGCTCGGGAGCTTCAGCGTATTCTGGCACATCACGCAACTCCAGTTCAACTCGACCTCGTCGAGCACTGTGGATTATGGCGATTTTCAAGTCTTGAGCAACGAAACGACGTCGGCCGACACGCCATTGTTCCTCGTCACCTTCACTAATGTCACCGACTGGATCCAGTACGGACGGCCAATCCCACCAGCCACCAAGTACACACCAGCAGTCGACGACAGGTACATACTGCAGTGGAGCATTGTTTGGACGAGCCTGTTTGGGACCTGCACGAAATTCGAATCCTTGGTTGCTGCCAAGCTGCCAGCCGACGGAGCTCTGACGTTCAACATCCAGACAGTGTGGGGGGAGGGGGGAACTGGCTGGCAGGGCGAGATCCATGACGTGGAGGAGGCCATCCCCGTGTGCCCGGAATTTGGAGGACTCGTCCAGATTGGGCCGCCTCCGAACGCGACGAAGCCGGCATGCCCTGGGTTTGAGATCCTCGACAGCAGGCAAGGCAGCCCCTGCGCCGTCAAGATTGACCAGGCCGCGGCGAGCAGCATTTCAAGCCGCGTGTCAAGCTCCGTCTCGAGCTCCATGTCCAAGCACCATCCGACCCCAACCACCACCGATGCCGTGGAGTCGTCAACAAGCAACGCCGGCGTGGGTCCCGCTCGGACGGTGCAGACGGCGCTGGCGGCCGCTTGCGTGCTCTACGGCCTGGCATTGTGAGAGAGTTTGGGAAGGACTAGTCAGGGGAAATAAGAGAGGCGAGACGTCGGGTCAAGACATGCGGGGCAGGAGTTGGGAAGGAGTTAAGGACGTTCCCGTTGGGAGTATCCTTGTTGTCTTGTCTGGGGATGCTTTAATTCATGGTATCACAACGCTGACTGGCTCGCGGTCAGCCGCTGACTGACTGTAACCCTAACCCTGCCCCGCTCCGGCGTGCGATATT
>MU857222.1:0-18410 GCA_033296705.1 Chaetomidium leptoderma | reverse complement strand
ACTTTGGATCCTCATCCTCGTTTTTACCCTCTTTATTTCCGCTTGCTACGCAATATTGAGAGTCCCGTATTAACAATACTACCTTAGTACTTTACGGAGTGTCCGGTCCAAGACCTAAGTTCAAGGAGCGGGCTAATCCGGGGCTAGAAGTATCTTCAAAAAGGTTTTTAGGAACCCTCGTCTAAACTAATGAAACTTCGATAGCGATACGTTGTATTTTAATCTCTAAGGGATCTTCGATATCCTAGTCGTCGGCCGGATCTACCTTACACTTTCCGAACGTAGCTAGCTCTACAATACTATAAATATCTCCTAAGTAGCGCTATAGATCCCTAACCGAAAGGTATAAAACCGGGTATAGCGGGTACGGGTAGGGGAGGGAGTTGCCGTTATACTTTTCGATGTACTTAGGGATATATCGAGAGATATACTTCTTCTAGGCGGTTAAATCCGGATACTACGTTATCCGCTTATCTGTAGGAAGGTCGGTCCGTCTGAGGTAGATAGGGTAATAACTAGTGTAAGTAATAGCCCGGTGAAATGTAACTAGATTATAACGGAAAGGTACGTTACCGCTCTCGACGTAAGCTTAATAGTCGGATATTAAGTCTAGTTCGCTTGTAAACTACTTACTATAATGAAAATAAAAGTAGGTAAAACCGGACGCCTTTAGGTAGGACTTTCGATAGTAGTTGAATATATACTTCTATAGATTACTAGTAATACTAAGAGTTCGAAAGATATCTATTAGATATATATAGGTTTTGTAACCTAGGGGACCTCTTACCTCTCTATATCGAGAGAGTAGGATTCGATAGGATATTTACTATTAATAGGCTATATTAAGTCCTAGTACGTAACCCTACAATCGCTATCTCGGAGCTCGATAAGGTCCTTTAGAGCGGAGACCTATTCTTCACTTCGTAGTAGTACTATTAGAGGTAGGGTCTAGGCGAGTCGGCGGTAGGCGAGGTATAGTATATAGCGGATACAATTGAAGTATCCTTTATACTAGTCGGCCTACTCGTAATCTATAGCTAGTTTATATCTTAGATCCTATCGCCCTTAATACTTAGTAAGTTTCTCCCTCCGAAGTTTCCGTAAGCTAGCGTATAAGGACGTCCGCTACAACTTAAGTTCGGTACGAGCCCCTTCCGATATCGTCTATTAGATTTTTTCGTTAATCCTTACGATATTAGCTTTAAGAGAAACAAAACCTAGGCTCTTCCGTAACTCCTCCTCTTCTTTAACTAGGAGGGTCTAGGATAGGCCTGGATTTAACCTTATAGTTACGGAGCGAAATCCCTCGGTAAGGTCGGTACGTAGCTATATCCTAAGGTAGGTCGCTATACTATCGACGCTAGATACGTTACTAAGATAGTAGTTAGTAAGTACGTAGATATTATTCTACAAGGCGAACTTTAATACGTCGCCTAGTAAATACTTATCTTATAATAGGGTTAGCGCTACTAAGTTCTCTTCTTTTAGAGTCTCGGGGATACTTACTTACTATTTACGTTTATAAGTATAGCGCGCCGTACTATATATATACCGAAGACCTAAGTAACGAAATTAGCATACCTTGCCTAGTTGTAGGCCTGGTTCGCCTACGAGGTTAGGGCTCTCGGCTTCTCTCCTCGACCGTTCGTAGTCTATTTCAGGAAGACCAGCTCGTTTTCTTTTACCTTAGCCTAGGGTACAACCCGGTAGCTACCGCTATTCTTTAGCGGGCGGGCGGCTAGAGCCTACTTAACTGTCTAATAATCGGCGAATACCTAAGACGATATTATATTCGTTAGCTAATATAGTATAGGCTACGCGAAAAGGGGTAGCGGTACGCCGTCAGGCCCTACAATCTACTCGCCGAACGGATGTTCCGGTCTAGATATATTAGCCCCGCCTATTATTAAGTAGGGCCTAAGATTTTTATTCAACTTACTACTTCTTATCTTTCCCTTTATATTCCTCCCTCTTGAACTTTATTCTAAATTCCGGTTTCCTACCGCTCTACGAAAGGATATACTCAAGGTCCTAGCCTAGGTTTAGTCAACTACGCTCGTTATAAATTCTATAGATCCGATACCTACGTTATAGACTACTTAGTATACTTCCGAGAGCTTTACCGAGGTAAAGTAGTAGGTATTTAACAAGTTTGTATTATCGACTTAGTTACCTTTATATTAATACTAGTAGCTATCATATATCTAATATTATATCTATATACGGACGTAATTCTCGATAGTTAGGATTAGTTACTAGGCTTTTTTATACTTCTTCCCTTCTTTATCGGTCTTCCTAGCCCGATATAAACTAAGTTTATCTACTAGTGGGCTTTCAATAAACTTTAACTCTATTAGTATTATTACTATATCTATAGTAGGACTAGAGGAAAACGAGGGGCCTTACTTATATATACTATAGATAGTGTATTATCCTAGAGTATTAGTTTATTATTCTTTCGTTCCTACGAATTATAGAACTTCCGTATTATAGACTATAAGCTTGTAGTATCTACTTTTATATTTGTCTTGTCTAACCGACATCGAGTACTACCCTTTATAGTAACCCTAAGGAATCTAGTAAATAGCTTTAAATACCTTATATTATACGGCGTTACTTAATATTCTTAACCTATCGTAAGTATTATTATAAATCTATACAACTTATTAGCTATTAGTCCCTCTTTAATCACTTATATCTACTAGTATACGCTTCCTATACCTCGAGTGTTCGATCATATTACGCCTAGCTATTTAGGTTTAGCCTTCTTCGAACTAGGTTCGAGTCGTACTATAATAGATTCGCTTCGAATTCATTCTCGCGTACGCATCGAACAAGCTCGTTATACCCTATCCTTTTTATTATAGTATTGACGGGGCTCCGTATGTAGGAGGCCGATAGAAAGAGAAAAGCAAGCGTTAGGCAAAGTTAGAAAAGTAAAGTCGGAAGGGCAGGACAGACTAGCGATGACGAGGCGGGATACGGTCACTCGGGGACGAGCAGCCATCTTTATACTCGGGGGACGGGGGACGGGGTTCTATATTTTCGATCAGAGCGCTCGATCAGAGCGCTCGATCAGATTTTCCACAACCTACCACCCCTACCACCCCTTGCTTCGGCGTAGCAGGCGTGCACATGGTGCTGCACAGGGTGCCGCAGAGGGCGTGGATGGAGTGTTGCACCGGGTGCCCCGGGTGCGCACCGGGTGCGCGTGGTGTGCGTGGGCTGCTTAGCGCCGGTGCTAGTCACGTGCACCGCGTTGGTGTAAGCCGTCGAGATTCGTCTGAGATAACAGGGAAAATTACTATTGTCGGACCTTCTTAACGCTCTCGATAGGGTCTCGGTAAAGGATAGTCGGCTACTTATAATAACGACGAACCACTTGGACTATCTAGATCGGGCACTCATCCGGGCTAGCCGCGTGGACAAAAGATCTAAGCTTTTGAATACCGATAAGGGCGTGACATTCCGGCTGTTCTACATGATCTTTAAGCAATCGAAAGGCGAAATCCTCGACCCGAAGCAACCGGCTGAAGACGACGAAACGGTGAAAAGATATACGCGTGAATCTGCAAGCCTGATACCGGAATGGGAGTTCTCCCCCGCCGAAATACAATCTTATCTGGTGGAACACAGAAGCTCGGCTCGTGTGGCGGTGAAGAAGGTGCAGGAATGGACGGACAGAACCAGAGCAGAAAGGTCGAAGATAGCGAGGACGGATTCTTTCGTTGCGGTTTCGCAGTCAGCTGCGAAACCTACTCAGGCGTCGGGAGGAAGCGTTGCGGTAGAGGATCTCAGACTGATGCCCTCTGAATGTGGATCCTTGGCTCAGTGCAAGCGTGAATGCAGTGGGAAAGGGCAAATCTGGCGCATCGCTAATCTTTTTTAACAATATTCCGGATTAGGTCATTCCTACCGAGCAAACACTGTACGGAAGGATCACACTCAGGGATGTACTTGCCGCCAAGGATCCCTAAGATCCACACATAGAAACAGAAGGTTCCCAAGCCTACGAGTCCTCGTGCTTTCACGGAATGGGAACATTTCCTCTATACAGCAAGGTGACAGGAGCTCCATTTGGACCGCTATCGCACAGAGATAGATAATTACCACTCGGAAAGGGAAACAACAATCAAGCCACGGACGGGATGCAGCGCAACTCGGCGAGATCCGGCCGCAATTCCGTTACCGGAGACAAACCCCAGACTCACTCGCTGCTAGTGGCGCGGTAGCGCATGGAATCGTGCACAGCATCTGGAGGACGGTGGGTGGGCCAACGCCAACCTAGTTCGTGTGCCTACGGACTTGGACAAGCGCTCTGTGTGGGAAAGTTTGGCTGCGTAGGTAGTTTGGCTGTGTGGTTTGACTGTGTGGTTTGACTGTGGTTTGACTGTGTGGTTTGACTGTGGTTTGACTGTGTGGTTTGACTGTGTGGTTTGGCTGGCTGAATTGCTCACGGCTTCTAGTGAGCCCAATCCCCCACCGACTTCAAGACCAGGACGAGGCCATGGCAGTATTGATCAACCGCTCCATCTTGCCTGTCTATCCAAGACTACCTGTAAACAAGAGGCCTAGTGGGGGATGAAAGGCCCAGCCCCAGAATTCCTCGCTCTAGTGTACCTTCTATCCCTACGTTCTATGCTCTATTAAAACATGATGCCAGCATCATCAAACTTTCTGCACATTCTCCATGTCCTCCAACTTGGCCTTCTTCTCCATCCGCGCGGCTCTCCACTCCGGTCCCCAATACCAGTTCACCACGGCAGACGGCGACACGGCTACCGTAACGAGGGCCAGACCCAGGAACGCCGGCGCAGGGCCGACATCAGCCACCATGGTCTCGACAAAGGCAACGCCGACAGCGCCCAGACCGCACCGCACCAAGTTGTTGATGGCGGTACTGCTGGCGCCTTTGCCGGGGCACAGGTCCGACACAAGCGTCTGGTTAAGCGCGAAGACGGCATTGCTCGCCGCTGCAATCAGGAACTGCAATACCAAGGGGACCGCTATCCAGCCGGGCTTGGACGTAATGGTGGTATCCGCAAGCGAGAAGCCGTACGCGGCCGTCGAGGCCGCGAACAGGCCCGCGATCCAGGGGAGGTGGCGCAGGCGCGCGTACTCAATCGGGAAGTCGGTTGGGACCTTCTTGGCCGGGAGCTTGTACGTCGGCGGCAGGTTGTTTGCGATCTTGTAGGCGACCTCGGCAGCTTTGTAATCGCGTGTCATGAGCTTGCCGGCAATGGCAGAGCCGACGATGGTACCGAAACCTGGAGTGAAGGTTAGTATCCATCCTTATTAGCTAGGTATTTGGGCCCGAGGCGCGCTCTGGTGGGATGCCTAGGTACGTACCATTGGGCAGGAACGCCAGACCAAGGATAACTTCACTCAGACCAAAGCGTGACTTGAAGAGTCCCGTGGTACTGGATGTCACCATACTCCAAATGGCGTACACCACGCCGCCGAACAACAGGTTCAAGAGGATATCCCTCTCAGTCAGAAGCTTCAACGGCTCGATGAAGGTCATGAGTGTTACCTTTTTACGCTGGACCGTGTCGCCCGGGTCCTGAATGTAAGGAGGCTCCTTGGTGAATCGTGCGATGAGTGGCTGATGGATGCCGGTGAGCCGCAGGGAGCCGTTGCCGGCGATGCTGCGCAGTGTCTCGGGCAGGAAGACGATGATCAGGATAATGGCCAAGGCTGAAAGGATGACAAGGAATACAAAGATGGACCGGAAGCCGAAGAAGTTAGCCAAGAGGCCGCCCAGGACGGGTCCGATGGCGATACTGAAGTTACGAACTGTCGGGAAATTACAGGTACTGGTTAGCAATACTGACTGAATGAATGTGAAGATCTATAGCAGTCTTGCACTTACTGGATTGATAGAAGCTGATGAAAGCACCCCTTTCGGCTGGATGAGAAATGTCCTGAATGACGCCGTTGCCTTTCCATATATCAGATACGGTAACCCAGAAGCCAAGCAGGCCGAGGGTTGAAGCACTTACCGATGCTAACAGTTGAAGCACTACCCGCCGCTTGCAGACCTCTGAAGACGAGTAGGACGGCGAAGTTGGGTGAAAAGCTGAGGGCAATGTTTGAAACAATATAGACGGTGAAGGAAGCAATGTATATAGGCCGTCGTCCCACCGTGTCGGACAATGAACCCCAAAACAATGGCGACACGCCTTGGATAATCAGGTAAGACGTGATAGTCAACGAAACAGTGTCGATGCTGACATTGAGATCCTGTCCTCTTGTTAGCCACCATCTCGTCTGGAGGAATGTGCTTGCTCGGCTTGCCCTTGAAATGGCGTCTAGCGACGGGAAGTAGATGTTCGACGACAGGCCCGAGAACAGACCTGCAACGCCGATAATGCCAATGAGCAGCTTTCTTCGGCCCTTTGAGAAGACGTGATACGCCTCTTCCGGTTTAGGGCCTGGGGGTGTCGACTTTTCAAGTTGCCCAACGGTCGCCGGGAGCACCGCATTGTCATCACCAAAGGGGTTTTGTTGCTCATCATGATTCGCCGGTGATCCCACTCTATAAACATCATCGAACGGATTTGGCGGTATTTGCTGTTGCTCTCCCTTCAAGTCGCCATCTGGTGGCATAGTTGGTGACACATACTGATTCTGCCAACTTGACTGACTCGCCCTTGACTGCCGGGTTGGGACCGGCACGTCATCGTGATAGCGCTCTGGGTCGTACTGCGGATCGACCGAGATGAGCTGAACGCCGGCAGCGGCTGCGACGTGCAAACTGTTCCTGACGCTGCTCAAGTCGATGGTGGTTAGGCGACGGGAAGCACGAACAGCGGCGGCCGCTAGAGACTCGGACTTGCGACGGTCCTGCGGTTCCATGTTAACTCTTCGAATGCACCTGATTTCAGCGCCCTGCCCCAGGCAGAGTCAAAGGAATCATAAGGAGGCTACATCCGGTGTCTATAAGGGAGCTGTTAGCAAGCACCCGGGATCCGAGTCTGCGCCCCATGAGTGGATCGTTCACAGCACTGAGTCAAAAGGAACCACCTCTTTTTGTCGCTCGATTGACGAATGGAGTGTGAGGCTGTGTAGCAGGGTGAAACCGTGAAACTGACGCACTGTGACTAGTGACACGTGTGAAACAAACATGTGGTGCTAGAATGCTTCGACAGCGCCAAACCAAAGTGGGCCCCCCAGTCGTGGGGCACCCTGAACATCAACCCCGTTGTCGCGGGATATGTCTGTCCGACTCTGTCGACCCGTCTAGATGCTCGATGAGCGGCTGCGACGCGTCATACCGGCACTTGCGCGACCCGGCACTTGCGCGACGCGTCATACCGGCACTTGGGGGCCGCCTTCCCTGAAGAGGAATGTTTGGCGAGGGTCTGCGGGACTAACAGTTTTCAAATTATGCCTGTTCTGCTCTCTTTTTAGAAAGCTTCTTCACTTTACTGCATCATCTTGCAGTAGCCACCCCTGCCCCCCTTCCTCCCAAGCTACACTCCAACCCTAGTTTGTTTGTTAGCGCGAAACCTTAGATAGGGGTCCTGGCTCTAGAATTAGAAAGGCCTCCCTCGACACCCAGAACACCGCCTTCAACACGAGAAAACAGAGCCTTTAGAAGTATCCAGAACAACATTCCTCATTAGTGCTTTTTCTTTACATTTGATTTGGTGGTTGTGCCGTTAAGATCGAGGTTTTCGCCCTCACCCCGGTCTTGAAGTCAGGCGCTAACAACCAAACCAGGGTTGGAGTGTGTGTAAGGCCTGTACTCCAACGCCGCATACGCTCAACACCGGCGAGACCGGCTATCGCAGGACAGAATGGCTAGCCTTGCAAGTAGCAAGCGGAAAGCGCCTCCACCGCAGATCGATATTCTTGTTCCCCGGGACGGAGACGATGATGACGATGACGATGACAATGGGAGGGGAGGGCGGGAGACGCCCGCGCGGACAGCCACAATACCTCCAACGCCATCAACAACGACGACGGCTCGGCCAAGCACATCCTCCTTTCCAGTACAAAAGACAACATCAGCGCCAGTAGCAACATCGCGAACGACACCGGCAGGGCCGGCAAGCGCCTTGGCAACCATCACAGTGACTGCCCCGGCGCAGACAACGACAGTCACCATGTTCGTGACCGCGGGCGCGAGCCAAGCAACCGTAACGGTAACGGCAACCGTGACGCCGGTGAGCGCGATCCCTGCTGCTGCGACATCAGCGCCAGCTCCAAATCTGGGAGTCGATGCTGACATACTACAGATGGACACCGCCGGGACTAGCGCTGCGTCTGCTGTGATAATGACGGACTCTGCTCAAACGAGCGGTGCGATGATCGTGGGAGCTGGTGCTAATCTTATCGCTGGGGTGGGAGTGGCAGGTATTATACCTTCCTTTACAAGCCTGCCAGTCGTCGGGAAAAGGACGTTGCTGACTTGCTCTCAAAGCTGGACTGTCAGTTCTAGCGGTGGTTGCAATCATCATCTTGCGCAGGAAGAGAAAGAAGAAGGAGCACTGGCAACAGGTACGTAGCTGAGGTTAATCGCCGAGTATTGCCGACAGAGTCTCTAACACAGGGGTGTTCTCGCAGGAAAAGCAGTCAGGCTTGCCTTGATAGCGCAGGTCACGTCCAAATCAACGTCCTCTCAGATAATCGACTGCCTCCACGGTTCAGGCGTAATACACACACTTGCAGCAGCATATAGATAGAAATAGACCATAGATATGTTGCGCATGGGAACACTCTTCTCTACATTTATCATAGGATCTGGAAGAGACCAGCATTGTAACCATCCGAGTCTATCTGGACCATGAATACAAAATTGAAGTTCTGCCCGACCCCGAGGATGAGGACTGCCTCGCCCCCCTGATCCCGTTGCAGCAGCTTCTCCTTGGTAGTACGACTCCGAGAGCGATGCTTGCCGTGGGAGAGAGCCCCTGTGGCCGCGAATCTGAGAACCCCGTGACGGCTCCTGTCTGGTCATTGGTGGCAACTAAATTGATAGCTTGGTCTCCTGTAGTCTGCGGGATGCTTGCGGTAGGCACCTGTGCCAGGCGTTCGGTCAGTTTGTTCTGTTAAACCAGCTTGCCATCAGATGGGTAATGCACTGAGACTTGGCTAATGGTAGGAGTGACAACACCGGAGTACAATACTAGTGCCAAAATAAGCTCTTGAAACACCTTCTCCATGCATTCGAGGCAAGCAGTACATAGAAAATCGTGGCCATGCACTGGCCGTCCATTGGGCAATTTGGCGGCTTCAGTATTGATTCAGCAGGGGGTTGCGGGCCTCATCCCAGCTGCTCTCGGCATTATCCGCGTTTCGCCTCGAGGATCTCCAGGGATATGAAAGTGAAGTGTGTTTCGTTGTGTCCATCCTCTTCCGTTACTGGACTTCCCCGGGTTCAGACTACGTTAACGAGCTTGGGTAAGCCTGGCTACCGTCCACATTTCTGGTCACCGCGTCTGATACTTCTGTCCAGTCCGGTCATTCTATCAAGTTAGATCCCAGTGTCCATCGTTCTTATTGGATTGTAAAAGGAAAATTATCAAAGAAGCAGCCTTGGCCGTTGACATATCTGAATTTGAAAAATGAAAATTTGTTCTACATACCTACCTGGTAGTATCAGCACGAAAATGCCCACCCCGTGGCCTAATGTCGGATCTCTTAGAAAAACAGGAAGGAGGCAGCCCCGACTGCTGCCGCCGCCAGTTCAAGACGCATCGTTTTCAGATCGAATGACATCACACCCGCTGAGGTTCCTGTGCTGCTGGCCTTGATACTACCTATTGAGGGTATCGACGCTCGGAGTCATCTCTATTGCTCCTATGGCCTCCCTCGTCTTCCAAGCTGAAACGGGGATGAAGTCAGTGCCCCTGGTGCCGTCTGAGATCCGCCTAGGTTTAGTTGCCGCGCACGGTTGTTGAGGTTGTCGGCGCTGCCTACGGAAACATCTTGTTTCACCATCCAGAAATAGAAAGGTCCGACTCATGGCAGCCCAGCAATCCCTTGTTTTAGATCTCCGTCGGCGAAGATTGTACGAAGGATCTGCTGCATGGCAAGAATAACCGATGAGCGACCTCGGACCCACCAGATCAGCTTAGGATCAGAGCCAAGGCCAACTGTCAAGGGGGCTGGTCCACACACTTTATTCACACCTCACGTAGTCGCGATAGCGAGAATGATGACGCCGAACAGGACGTCGGATATGCCGAACTGATCCGTAATGTTGGTGGCTGCCTGCGAGAGCACGTAGCCGGCGAGACAGATGGCCAAGAAGCCCAGCAGCAGGAAACCGCAGTGGTAGGAAAGCCATGGATAGTAGCAGCAAAGGCAGGTACCCTTGAGAGAGTATCGACACGCCAAAGAGCCCAGAGTCGATGCGGACAATGCACTCTGCCACCCGTACACTCTGCCTGATGGTCCTTTCGACACCGCTGAGATAGAGCAGAGCGGCCGTGGCGTGCCTCGGAAAGCTGTATGCTCTAGCGAGACGGGCGATGGCAAGGACTGTCTTTCTTTGGCTAGGAGCGGGAGTGGAGAAGATAGCCTTCTCTGTGATGAGGCTGACGCGTCCGATTTGGCTACCGCTGAATCAAACCCGTAACCTCCCAATAGCCGAGACCTCGATACCAATGTTGAAGATGACTACCGCCCTGCCGATCCTCCTAATTATGTACCTTAGTCGCTAAATCAACATGCACGGGCTCCATCTCCTTAATCAGAACGAAAGACCGCTCATTCTATCGTCGTCCTTCTAGTCGTACGTGCCTATCCGAGCTACAGCTGTCAGCTTAACTACATGATATCGTGTAGATGGGTTTTGAGCACTTAGCACGAGTACAGCGGTTATCAGTGTAGTGTCCGCTGACAAAACACTTGTGCTGCTTGGAGTAATGCCAGCCACTTTTTGAAAACCGACATCGTTAGCAGCCATCTTTTTTCAGGGAGGAGCAGGGATGAGGAGGGACATGAGTTGCATGGCGGCTGTGATTTGACCTTGGTTTTCGAATCATGGGCGGTGGAACACGAGACAAACAACGGCATACATACCTTTTTAAATAAATACTCCTTCTTGGCACGGACGAACAACAAGCCGGAGCTGACGGCTTAGTCCCCTGACTGGGGCCTAATAACAGCGAGAAAAAGCAGCCAAGTCCCAATAGAGATTCGACTCCATCGCTTTGATTAGCGCCTCCCATTCTGCTGGGTACTCCGGTACTTCAGCATTAGCTCCGCTACACGGATTGTCTAGAGAGTGCAGAGGCCCGGGACACAGGGAGATGAGCAATACGATGGTATTGTTGCGGTGAAGTGATGTCACGGTGTGGTGCAGGATCGGTGGCAGTCGGAGCCATGCGTTCTTGGCCCCGAGTCCGCTCCACCCCGAGTCCGCTCCACCCCGAGTCTATCCGCTCCACCCCGAGTCTATCCGCTCCACCCCGAGTCCGCTCCGGCACTTCGTGTTCCATCTTATTCCTAAGGATGCAGGAGAACAGATGCCAAGCCCGGCTAAGGCTGCAGCGAACTCGGCGCTGCATCGGAATATTTTGTTCGATGATCTTTCCATGCACGCCGGCGGCCGGACCCTGTTGCCTGGGGTGGATTCTGTTGCCTTGCATTGCATGATCCGACGACACACCTTCACCTCGGCCAACATTGAGGAAATTGGGAGCCAGGTTCCGAGGATCCCGGCCGAGATACAAGCATGATGGACATGGAATAGAATAGATCAGTGGATTTTCACTGCATGGCCGAAACATATGATACCTAAGGTAACTCGATAAGTGCCAGCGAAGTTGCTCGCTCCTGTGAAATTTCTGTGCTATGTATGACTGTATGTGTGCCTGCGTCTAGATCACGTGCCGCATCACGCCACCCCGCCGACCCTGAATCCGGAGCTCCCGTCGTGGAGAGGCCCCCAGCGCGGCTGCCCAAGTGTCGCAGACAAGGGTTGTGAAAGACGGTCCGCTTTCAGGCTCAGCCTTGGCCCTTGACCACTCTCGAGCCACTCAGCATGACCGGGATAACTAGGTGCCTCCTCCCAGCCTCCAGCCGCCTTCCATTCCCAGTCCCATCCATCGCGACTCCCCCTCGTCCCTCTCCCCAGTGAACCTAGGGGAAACCGAACATGCACCGAGAACGCACAGCCAAACAGAAGACAGAATACATCTTATCACATTGCAGTAATACTACCATCTTAGTTCCTCACTCTCACTGTGCCACCTCGCTTTCTTTCTCCACTGCTTTTCTCGGATCCAGCCTATCATCGTCACTGACTCGTTGCCCCGCCCAGCGCAAAGCGCAAACAAACAGTCCATCATCGCCGTCCGGGAGTCATCTCGTCACTCTCGCGCCGGGAGTTCCTCTTTCCCGACTCGCACCCTCGACCGACCCCGTTTTTCTCTTCTGCACGAACTCCACAAACATGCAACCTCAACCACCATCATTGCCGCCCCAAAAGAGCACTCCCGCTCGCCGACGCGCAAAGCGACCCGTCAACTCGAACTCGCCTGCCCGCAAGACGTATGCCTCGGAGAACGATATGCCGAGTGAAGCCCTTTTCCCTATCGAGCTCGCAGGGCCGTTTACACCCCAAAAGTCGGACTCGAACAGCCCGGCGCCCTCGTCGCAGCCCAACAACGCCCGGTCCAAGCAGCAGCCTCGAAATGGAAACAAGGTGCGGGCAAAACAAGCATCCTCGCCGGGGCCCGCAAAGCAAGGCCGAACAACCCCCCCGCAGACAACAGCACCGAACCCCATTTCCGCGCCCGCCTTTGCTGGCGCAACATTCCATGCGTCCCCGGCGCCCTCCTCCCTTCCGATCCCGAGCTTCCTGTCCAGGGCCCTGGACTCCCCTTCGGTGCAAGAAACCGACCGCGCGAACCGCGAGCCATCACCGCCTGCCACGGACTCCGAAGCCCCCACTCCGCAACACCGCCTCCTGCCCACCGACATCGCCCGGCAAGAGTCACCCCTCGATATCTTCTTCCGCGCCGACCGCGCCGAGAAAGAGCGGGCACGCAGGGCAAGCTCGGCCAATATTCTAGGACCGAACCCGGTCCCCCTCTCGCCCCCGACTCAGATTCGATCTCCGACGGAACCCAAGACCCTCCCCAGCGGCTTGTTCGGCGCTGCCAACCGCCGCCCCGTGTTCCACCGCAACCCCTCCTCCGGCATTCCCGCCAGCGAGCTCGACGGCACACCGGGAACAACCATAGGGCCGGCGCTCTCCACGCCGTATCAGGACCGGATCCGGGCGGCCCGATCCGGCAGAAAGCAGTCCGAACCCGCCCAGAAGCCCATGCCGCCGCCGCCGCAGGACCAGTCGGTGGTGGATATGAGCGAGAGGCTGAAGCAGTTTCTGTCCATCCCTTCGATCCAAAGCGGGCCGCAGCAGCAGGAGCAGCAGCAGCAGCAGCAGCAGCAGCAGCAACAACAACCCCCTTATCAGATGCCGACGACCAATGGAGCGCCTGCTCATTTCTCTGCGGGACCTCACGCCCGGGGAAGACGCGATGCCCCGCCACATTTCTCGGCAGGTCCTCACCCCGAGAGGTCTGCGGGCATGTCGGGCCTCTACAACGGGGGTGCTCACCCGCTCCTGGCGCCGCCAGCACTGACTTCCCCGCCCTCGGCGACAGGGCCCCCCGGAAACAACCGCTCCCCCGAGATCTTGCACATGGAGAACAGCCTCCGGCGCATGTTGAAGTTGAATCTAGGCCCGAGCCCAGCGCCCCCGCCGACTAATTATCAGAGCTCCTGAGCCAATGCTGTCGATCGGCTGGCAGGTTGTGCGGTGGGAGGAAGAAAGAAGCAAAGCTATATCTAGCGACAGCTTTCCTGGGCCTGCTCGGCGTCGGATTTCTTTGTTTTTATCGGATCTGGAATCATGTTTTATCATCACTCTTTTTCTTCCTCGTTTTTTCGTTCCCTGCCGCTTTTTTCTTTCTGGCGTTTTGGGGAGGGCGGGTTTCTGGGCTGGAAGAGGAACCTTTTTTTCTCGATTAAACCACGATTCGAACGCATCTGGAGCGCGGCGATATGGCGGGGCGGACAGGGCTTTGTGTTGTGTCTTATTCTTTTTGGCACAGGGCATGGGCGCGCGTTTACTCGGCTTTTTTTCCGCTTGCATCGGTCATCGGACGGTAGATGGGCGCAAGGTTCTTTCGTCGTCTCTTTTTTTCCCTCTCTCTCCTCGACAGGCTGCCTCCTACCCCCTATATTCTTCTGGATCAGCAGGACGTCTGTGGCCTTCCAGTCACACGTCTTACCATGGGTGTCTGTTATTGGGGAGGAAGAAAGGCGCATTGCGGCTCATGGTTACCTAGGAATAGAAGGTTTTTGGTGGGTGAGATGGGGGTCAGGGCAAGATAAGGGGGGGGGAGGAAAGGACATGGTGGGGGGGACATCTCGGGAGAGAGAGAAAGGGCGGACGCATCTGGTTTTCTTTTTCTTCATGCCACGCGCTGGCGAGCCATGTCTCTTGGGTTTTATGTCATTTTCTTCTCACATCTTTTGGTACGGAGCGGGCGGGGACTCATTCGGCTGCTGCATCGAGGATACTGGTTCTTCTTTCAAACGGATACCCCATTCTCGCCGGTTGCTGGAGCTTTCTGGGTTAGGAAGGTTTCGGGAGTTGGAGCCTGCAACGGAGGCCGTTCAGCACGCGTGGCCCTGGTCTTGGTCTTTCTCGTATGGGAGGCGGATGGGGGGTTATGGTTCAGGGGTCGCGGGAAGGGGAGGATATATGATGGTTCTGTTCTTCCTGGGATCTTTCTCGTTACTCGCCCTGTCCTTCCCCCGGCTTGGATTCGTCCAGGTTAGACGTCGGGAACGGTTTGAGGGTCGACCGAGCATGGGTTGGGCTCTGCAGAAGGGGGGGGAGAGGAGGACGGAGGAGCGGGTTTTGATCCGCATCGCATCACACCACCACATCACCACATCATCGACAATATGAAACAACAACAAAAAAGAGAAAAAAAGATTTTGGGAAACATATATCGTGGACTCGGCCATCGACAAAGTTTTATAGGGAACATACCTAGATTAGAAATGCCTGAAGACACATGATATATCCTAATTGTTGGTCCTCCAAACCGCGAGATTGTCTTTGATGCCTGTCTTTATGTCGAGTATGTCCGTCGCAAATCCGGAGGTTGCAAGATTCGTCCAAAGTGGTGTGTGTATAAGTGGTAGATGTCCACGGTGGCGGAGTCCACCTCCCGAGTGGTAACCTACAAGTCAGTAACACCACGCCATTAAGTTTCAGTTCGATATACCCCACAACAACACACAACAAGACAACCTAATTCTCTTTCTCGGGGAGTGTCTCCTTTTACCCCTTCCTTTCATTGCACAAACACCCCCCAGGCAAACTCACCCATCACGTGACCTCCCAACGGCCGCTGTCAGCTGCGAAGTTCAGCGCCATCTCCCGACTTGGAAGTCCCAACCAATTAAGGTTCGACTCTTAAGGTTCTTAGTCGAACTTTATCGGCAAGAAGTTGCTTTCCCTGCGAGTCTAGGGAAATAGTTAAGAACCCCAAATCTTCCGGGTCTATTACCTCGTGGTACCTCGCGACTTCCTTTTTTTATTTATTTTCTGGCCTTTGTTTTGAACCGTCTGCACAATCGGGCCAATCACCAAACCGACCGGAACACGCGAGGGAAATTGTCAGCCAGAGAGAGATATTGACGTCGACATTGGCAGCAACAGCTTGGACTTTTGACCATGGCCGACCATTGGGCGGCGGGGATTAATGGCGATGAGGACGATGATGAGGCGCTGAGAATTGCCATCGCCATGTCGTTGGGGCAGGATCCGGAGCAAACGCGTCGGAGGGGGGATGAAGGGGTGATTGATTTGACGGGGGGCGATGATGGTGATGGCGATGATGATGGAAATGCTGGGGCTGATGGGGCTGATGATGGCGATGCTGGCGTTGGTGTTGGCGATGGCGGCGATACACGGCCCCCAGACCTGCCCCCCACCTCCACGTCGGCGTTTTCTGCCCTCGGTCTGGACAGGAAAAAGATGGAAGAGGAACGGCTCGCGAGGGCGGGCAAGCGCAAGGCCTCTCAGCTCGACGATGTCCAGCCACCACCGAGACCGATTCAGCGGCCGAAGATGGCGAACCCCTCTAATTTGCCCTCTGTGGCTACTCCTGGGGAAAAGAAGGCAAAGCCAGCGGAACTCAAAGACACCGTCTCAAGCTCGACAACACCATCGCGGGATCGCCTCCCGTTCCCCCAAGGCGTCGTCAAAAAGACCTGGGCGTTCAACCAGCCGCGACACGGCGACGATATCAAGATCGAGGAGGTCCTCCAGAAGCACCGACTCGAGCTCGCCGTGCTGAGCTCGTACCAGTGGGACGAGGAGTGGATGCTGTCCAGGATCGACATCGCGCGGACCAAGCTCATCCTGATCGCGTTTGCCGCCGACGAGGCACAGGTGAGAAGGGGAAAGAAAAAAAAAAGGGTGCCTTTGCCTGTTAGGGGAGAGAAATGCTGACGATGGATTGTGAGTGAAAGAAAGAGGAGATGCGGTCCAACGTGCCGCGCGACAGGATCCGGTTCTGCTTTCCGCCGATGCAGGGCATTGGGGCCATGCACTCCAAGCTCATGCTGCTCAAGTATGACAAGTACATGCGGATTGTCGTTCCCACGGGAAATCTGATGTCGTTTGACTGGGGCGAGACGGGGACGATGGAGAATGTAGGTGGTTCTCCTTTGCGCGCGCTGCAGGGCGAAGGCTGACGGCGTGATTAGATGGTGTTCATCATCGACCTTCCCAAGTTCCAGAGCGCCGAGGAAAGAGAGGCGCAGACGCTCACGCCGTTTGCCGACGAGCTGTTTTACTTTCTCCGGGCTCAGGGACTGGACGAGAAGCTCGTGGCCAGCCTACGCAACTACGATTTTGCCGAGACTGGTTGCTACCGCTTCGTGCACACCATGTACGTCACCCTCTTTGCTGCGGCCAAAACATCCTCGGGGGCTTCTCAAAGCTGACCTACACTTGTAGTCCGGGCTCGCATACTGCTGAGGAGGCATGGAGGAGGACAGGTGAGTCCAGATCTCGCTCCTGACGTACTACCCGTCGCTGTTTGGACTCGCAGTTGACACTCTCCCAACAGGATATTGCGGCCTTGGTCAGGCAGTTGGCACACTCGGCCTCAGTTCTTCGGACCCTATCGAACTGGATTTTGTGGTGAGTCCCTCGAAGCATCCTCGTGGCCTCCCAACTGAAGCGAGGGATTGTATTAAGCAAGTATGCAGTGCGCATCTCTCGGCGCGGTCAATTACAGCCTCCTTGCGGCGCTATACTATGCCTGCCAGGGTGACTCGGGCCTGAAGGAGTACGAATCGCGCACCTCTGGGGCCAAGGGCAAACGCGACGCGGCGGTGGACGAGGCCGTCTCGACGGTCAAGCGCCATATGCGCATCTTCTTTCCCTCGCGGGAGACAGTGCTTCAGAGCAAAGGGGGAAGAGATGTCGGTTCTCCTCCGCCGTGTCTGCCATGGCGTGAGCCTTTGACTGACAAGTTTTACAACAGGGAGCCGGAACCATCTGCTTCCAAGCCAAGTGGTGGCAAGCCGCAACGTTTCCTCGCGAGCTCCTACGAGACTGCAGATCAACCCGGGCAGGCGTGCTCATGCACAGCAAAGTGATGTTTATCCGGCCTCACCCGAGCGCTACCACGAAGAGTGGCTTTGCATACGTCGGCAGCGCGAATCTCTCCGAGAGCGCGTGGTATGTTGCCCCGAGTCCCCAAGTAACGTTATCGGTTCAGGTGCCCCTTCTCGCCACCCTGACACCCAACACCTGCGTCTCTAGCTCCACGCATACATACACACAGTGCTAACCTCGGAGATATCGCCTAGGGGTCGACTCGTGCGGGACCGGACCTCCGGAAAGCCGAAGCTAACGTGTCGTAATTGGTACGTTTACTAGCCTACATGCTCCTGCTCAAAACCAACCCCCCCCAGCAGTTCTTTTTCTTTTTCTTTTCTTTCTTTTCGAGAACTCTCAAGCCCATCCCACGCCATACCCCTTTACGATTACCATCGGACGCAAAGCACAACAACAGAACAGAGAGAAGCAATCGCCCAGCTAATACAAGGGCGCGCGTGTGTGTAGGGAATGTGGCGTGCTCATCAAAGTCCCGCAAGAAGACCAGGGCCGACAGAAGCCGCAACTGCTGCAGCAGAAGGGGCAGTCGGAGGGACGTCGTCATGACGGGTTCCGCGAGGCCGATGATGGCGACGTTCTTGGCGCGTTTAGGGGGCGTGTGCCTGTGCCCATGGAGTGGCCGGGTCGGAGTCTTTCTTCTTCTTCCGCCGCTGGGGAGGGGGCTATGGGGACGCCGTGGTTTTATCAGGATGGTTGAGGATGATGTGGGGGCGCGGGGGCGTGGGTAAGGGGTTTC
>MU857221.1:0-18412 GCA_033296705.1 Chaetomidium leptoderma | reverse complement strand
ACCTTATCGTGGCATAAACAAGGCGGAAGAAGCATGTCACTATTCGGGTATTTTATTAAGGAAAGCCCTGTATTCAAGCCTCTAGTAGTAGGGTAAGGCCTGTATTAGACTATATAGTTGTAAGGCTATCCCGTCAAACCTACCGGAGGGCCGAGACAGCGCTCGCGCCCGGCGGCACGCCGGGCGCGAGGGCTGTGGCTCGGCCCGCAGGGGGTTTGAACGGCTAGACTTTCTTCCGAAAACCATCGCTTCTCGAAGCGAACCCGGTGAGCGAAGTCCCCTCAATGGTCTACCCCAGGAAATCGGAGGCCACGATTGGTGGATCGTGACGTGATGAATTATCGGCCAATCTTGCGCACCAAGGGGATGAGGGGCCACCGGCTACATTAGTTCCGGCACCCACACAAGCTGTTTCCGGCATTTGCGGGATCCGGTTTCTTCTTCTTCTTCTTCTTCTTTTTCTACCTTTCCTCAAACCTTTGAAGTTACGAAGACGGCGTTTAGAAGAGGGTTCAAAGCAGTAGATTAAAGATAAATACGGAGACGGTTGTTCGTTTGTTTGTTTCCAGTTCACTATCGTATGGATGTTGAACGATGTAAGTGCGCCGCCCTCCCCCTATTTTTTTTACGACAAGTGATATTATAACCTGTTGAGGTTGAGGGGTGTTTGTATATGTGTATATGTGAGGAGTGGTCTTTGCACGACTTCGACATGCGTCGTACCAAAACTAGAGGGCTTTCAAGGTGTTGTTGGCTCGGGTGCTCTTGACAAATTCATGTCATTTAGAAAAGGAAAGAGATTCGACACGAGCTAACAAATAGTCGTCGTCGACGTCATCGTCCTACACCCCTCGACGTCCGGTTGGCTGCGTAGACGGCAAAGATGTCAACCATATGCTTCCCGTCCGCCTTTCGCTTGTACACCCGGCCAGCGATGGGCGAACCGTCGAGCAGCTTCTTGGACTTGTCGCCGGTCGTGACCGTCCAAGGGTTAGGCTCACCCTTGAGCTTTGTCAACACACCGTCCGGGTCTGCGCAAAAGACTTGGATTGCCTGTGTAGAAAGAAGGCAAAAACTTGTTAGTAGTCCTGGAAAAAAAAGAGTTACTTGTACTCTCTGCGAGGTAATACTACGTACGTTCTCTCCGGGCCGAACGACGGCCGAAATATCCGTCCCCAGCTTAGCCTTGAACAGAGCCGGGCCGAGAGACCAGGCCGTCCCATTGAAGCTGGCCATGTAGATGTTTGCATCGGCGCACTGGAAGAACACAAAGACTTCTGGCGCCGACGGGTTCCTGGAGATGGCGGCAAGGCCGGTGCCGCTGTACGGCGTGGTGCCGGGTGGGCAGGGGAAGCACTTGGCGCCGGCGTACCAGGGGGTATTGCCTTCGGATATTCCCCTCGGCGCTCTCCGGTCGCTCGTGACGGACATGTAATACTCGCAACCTTCAAATTTGGGTTACATCACTTACAAAGTATCTGACCAACTTCACAAAAGTGTCAGGGGGCCGAGGGACCATCTCTGCTTGGATGACGACAAAGCAACGGTCGCCAGTGAGGACATGACCCTGGCAAGATACCTCTCATGCACGCCAACAGTAAGTTGGACCACTTTCCGTCATCATATCTCGGCTGCTTTCGCCACTCTCGGTTTCTGATGGCCAACTGGAAAGAACACGGGCTTGCTCAACGACTGTAACAACGACGGCTCCGTGATCATCTTTACTATCTTTATCGCCAAATCTCGCGTTCGACCGAGTGCTGCGGACTTGGATAAAGTTGGAACAGGTCCGCCGATCTCATATGATCTTCCTGTGAGCCTTGCCAACCAACCCCTCGGGCTTAAGACTGCCTCCACTCGTATCCTGAGCTTATTGTTAGACCGGCGACACAACCAAGGTCGGCCGCGATAGCGCACAGCTCCCTAGCGGTTGGAACACTGGGACTCTTTCTCCGGGCCAATATGCAGCCGTCATTGGCCAGGGGGAACCAACGTAAGGGACAATATCTCGTTTCCCCTTAATGCCAATACTCACGAGGATTGATAGCCACCCTGCCGATATGACGGAGAAGGAGTGGGGCATTGTCGTGGAGAACAACACCCTCATGCATGCCTATCGGATCGACTTCTCGACCAACACAACCTCCGTTGCCCGTCGACCAGGTATGTTGCTGCCTCGTTGGGGAGAAGTCATGATTACTGTCACTGTCACTGTCACTAAATCACCTGGAAGCCTTCCAACTCAAGCGCCACCCAGCAGAGACATTTGTCGTGAGCAGCAATGTACGTACCCCCCCCCCGGTCCCATGAACTTCGAGAGTTGAGCCATCCCCAATCGCTGGAGGGACGATGTTGACCGAAGTGAGCAGGGCAACGCCGATTCCACCACCGCGGCCCCCGAGTTTCGAGTCTTTGACGACTCGTCAGTCGCCGTGGTAGAGATTACAAACCAAGCCCAACTATCGGCAGCTGAAAACTCTTTCTCATCCTTGTCAATTCAGGCTTCCGCGTCAGTAGAAACAGCTTCGATTTCATATGCTCTGCCCCCCGCCGGGTCCCTTCTCCCTCGCGCTGCCGCTTCACACGTAATAAATTCGATCATGCTGATGCAATAGGAGCCTACTAGTTCTGGAGGCGTTTTTGGATTCGCAGCGGGAGGATCCGGCGGATTCAGCACGGGACAGTCCCAGGGAACGGCGACGAGCACGGGCACGTTTGCCTCTATGATGCGCGTGTCGTACATGGTAGGTACCTACCTCATGACTGATGAGTTTACTTCGGACCTCCCCCTGCCTGCCAAAAACAGACGGCAACACTCCGTTCTCTCCCAATGCGCTCGCTGGCTGACTCTCTTACTGATGGCAATTTATTACTAGTTTCCGCGCGTCATCGTCTTCCTCGACGGCGAGTCCCTGGAGCCGACCGAGGGGTGTCTCGCTTCGCTGAAAGCCATCGATGTTGAAGCTGATGCTTCAAAGAGGGATGGGCTTATCCAGTCTTTCCGGGATTTATATGGTACCAGACCAGATCTGCCACCCCCATCATTCCAAACCCGCCCCTCCCATGTTTATACTACTAATACCTACTATTGGTTGCTGACCGCCCTTTTCTCACTATTCTCTCAGGTAGCGTGTTTTCGAGCGAAATCCAACTCGGGGGCGTGCTCCACAGCACGAAACTCGCCTCGGCTGTAGCTGCATCCAACGTGCACGAGAAAATGGACAAGCTCAAGGTCGCAGCCGGCGTCAACTTCTCTACGCCATCCGGGTCGTCCGCGTCGGTCTCCTTCGAACACGGGCAGGGTTCTGATTCGTCCAAAGCGTCAGCCTCCTCGAGCAGACATGAAAGCCTGACCTGGAGTGCCAAGGGCGGTGACACCCTATTGTGTTCCAAGTGAGTTGCCACCCAGGCGAGCCAGGCGGGCTTGCAAAGGGACGGAAGCTGGAAACTTAGTAACTCAACTCTCCGCGCCATAATTAATAGCCCTCTCTACTGGTCGAGTACCGTGCAGAATCTCTACAACTGGCGAGTTATCGAGGTAAGCATTGGAAAATACAAGGCAATCGTATCCATATCGAGAGACAACAGCAAAGCTGACATCTGTATCCGGCTCCCCACTGCAGAGATCCTACCCACGCACACTTGCGGATATGCTCAGACAGATGGATGGTTGCGAAGGGTACGGCGCTTACCTGGACTTTCCCGAAACGGCGCAGACGCAGGGACAAGCGGGAAACTTTGTGTTTGATGATGATTGAGAAATGATGCGGGATAAATAAACCCCTTGGCCTTGACTGCATTCAGGTTGTGCTTCGGCCATAGCACAAAAATACGGGTGGAATGGTTCATTCGGGATAGTTACTAGTAAGAGCCGAGACTACGGTAATCATTGATCTGGAGTCCTGGACCTGGAGGTTCCAGCTGCTGGGATCGTTCGTGGTTACCTTACCTTGTTGAGTACCTGAAATAGCACCGTAAGTTGGGTGAAAGCTCACTCAGACGGGATAACAGTGCTAGAAACGGAATCAAAGAGTGGGTTGTCTTTTCTCGGTGTTGCCCCGAGACCCGTTGGACATGGAATACAGCCCATATATATAGATATAGATCAATCAACACCAGGGCTAGCCTCTAACCCTTCCCAAGACGAACTGTTAATAGTCTCAGTATTCTTTTCGTTAATCTTTATTTAACTCGCCATTAGTGCCAGACCCCTCTCCAAAGGCGTAATTGATCTCCAACTCTCCTCTTCAAGCGTGTCATTAGTCTCAGAACCCCCTCCCTCCTTCCCTTTGGGTTTCTCCAAACCCCCTTCAACCACATTCCCCTTGACATCAGCTGCCCTTCCCTTCTACAACAGAAGCTCGCTCAAGACTTGCACCCTCGCCCGAGCCGTCTGCGATCCGTGATCGCCGTCACCCATGGTCTGCATGATTTGTATCATGCGATCTACCACCCACCCAGTCAGTCAGTCGGCCAGCAAACCCGAAAGCCACCCTAGATCGGGGGGGGAAGAAAGAACAAAAAAGAGAAAAGAAAAAGCAAAAAAAACTTACGAATATCCGCCCTCGCTCTAATAAACAGCGGATCCTTGCCCATCCCGTCTTCCCCGCCCACCTCTTCGTCGCGCGCAACCTCCTTCAGCACATTCCCGATACACAGCGCCTCGAGAAAGGCGCGGTGGTTAAACACCCACCAGACGCGGGCCTCGGCCTCGAGCAGGCTGAACAGCACAAAAAACGCCGTGATGGCGTCGTGGGCGGCCTCGAGGGTGCCGCGCACGTTGACGGGCACGTCGGCGCTCTCGGACGCGTGCACCAGCATGAGGTTGTGGAAGTAGTTGCTGCTCAGGAACAGCGTCTGGCGGACGACGCGCTTGTTGGTCTCGGCGAGCCGCGCGAGCGCGGCCGGGTCCCACGAGCGAAACACGTCCGGCAAGGCGCGGTAGACGGTGCGGAAGTCGGAGATGAGCTTGGACTTGTGGCGGGCCGTGGTGCAGATGGGCACGTCGAGCGAGCGCGGGGAGCAGATGGTCTCCTGCACCAGGTTCGCCAGCGTCCAGGAGCCGCGGATGTAGGCCGTGTCGGTGGGGTCGTCCGAGGCGATGCAAGAGTCGTCTTCAACGAGGTCGTCGACGCTGACGTCGGTGTGGGTGGCGCTAGGCGGGAGGGAGAGGAGCACGGTGAGGAAAGTATCTTGGAGGAGGACGGCTTGCCAGACCTTGCGGCGTTGCTGTTTTTCGAAGAGAGGGGCGTCGGGGACAACTGCGAGGAGTCAGAGATGAAATGCAGCTTCCTAGTATCCAAAGGCACTTACCGATGTTGGGATCGCGGTGTAAGCCCATGGCATACGCCTGCCGCATTAATATTCCAGCAAAGGCCCAGCCGTCCGACGCGTGGTTGTCGTTGATGAGGAAATATGTGACGAGGACCATTGCCTGAATGGTTTTGATGGAGGCCGTGCTTAGGTACGAGCACATGCGCAATGCTTGATTACTCGCAGATGCGTAGAACTCGGCCGTCTGCTTCCTCTCCTTGGGGGACGTCGCCGTTACGAACTGTGTGCCCAAGGCCAGCATCACAAAGGTCAGCGCCACAAATGCTGCATCCGAGCAATCTTGGTCGGGTCGGGATAGGGACCAGAAATGCTCATAGTCGGCGTAGAAAGTCTGGCGGTGAAGCATGGGGTACACGGGGTCAACGCATTCGAAGTAGCGGTCCAGGAGGATATCCGCCTGTAATTTGTCAGGGAGGACAGAGATCACCTCTGGTAGGCCACCTTCGCAAGTCCAATAGTTGGCAAAAGGATGCTCTGACCCAATGCCAAAGACGTTGGACGACCCCGGCGAGGAGTAGGGGACATTGGATAGGAGACCAGTGGATGTGGCCACCGAGCCCAGTGCCCTGAGGCGTTCGACGTTGAAACCGCGGTCCGCTGCATTTGGCATGGTATGGTTGGCGCCATCTGGGCGCTTCTTGGGTGGTCTCGTCATCCGGCGGCCATTTGTGGCGCTTCGGGTGGTTTCTCTGTACATGTATGAGCCATATATAGGTAGATGGGTGTAGGGAAACGGGGAACCCACTCAAGAAGGTTGGCGACATAAGCATATTGACAGTTTGTCTGCCGTTTGATGCCTACACTTAAGTTAGACGTGGCTCCCATGCAGAGAAGTAGATAGACATACAAGCAAGGCAATGTGGTCTTCCCCGGTCACACTGAGACGAATTCATTGTCAGCATGGGATGCAGATGGAACTGACAGATTCATGATTCGAGGCTCACACGCGGGGGCCTTGTGTTCAACAATTCACAATATATTATTGCATCACACAAGTCAAGGTTGGAAAAGAAAAGAGAAACCGGAAAGCCAACAATTAGAGCTCAACACGTACCTTCGTCTTCCTCTCGACGCATTCAAAACAAGACAGCGTCGGCTTATTCCGCTTCTGCTTTTTCTGAGCATGTTCGGCCGTGGCTGTCGGAGACGCGGTGCTGCTGTCTCGGTCGTCGGGGGACGTGCCAAGACCGGGGCTGGGTCCGGCCGTGTCGGGCTTGGCGGCGGTGCCCAGGCTTGGACTCCATAAACCCGGTGACTCCTCCTCAGCAACCCCAATCTCACCGCGCGCGGCCCTCTTTGGGCCTCGGCGGAGCGGCGCGCCGGCCGCGTCTATTCGCAGGATCGGTTGCTGATGGTGCATTTGGGCATGGCGGGAAGGGGTGCCGGCGGTACCGGCGGCGGGCGACACGTAGATGGTGGATGCCGCACCCGAACTCGGGGCCGGGGTTGTTGAGACCGAGAGGACGGGAGGTGGCAGACCCAGCGCTCGTGGCGGCGCCGGCCTGTCCATTCGCATAGTTTCTCAGTATCACGCCAAGAAAGGCAAACAAGGAGCAGCCTGGTGGAGGGTAAGCTCCGCTCAGTTGAGACGGCCGAGCGCCGCGACGGGCCGGGGGCGGGTTTGGTCCTGGCTCCTCCAACCCCAAATCCCACGCCGTGGAGGTGGAGGGACAGCGATGGAGCGAGTCCCTGGAACCGAAATATGCCGAGGAAGCACAGGGAAAGCACCGCGCAAGTTGGGCCCGGGAATAACGCGCTGCTTCCACCACTCGTGTGTGTTTGCAGTCGGCGATTTGGGCGACACAAGCGGCTGGGCAGGGCTGGGAATAGTGAGGGATTGGGAACAGCTGGGGATGGGATTTGGGAATACGGGGAGGTGATGGGATTGCAAATGCAAGGCTCGGGGATAAGAGAAACCCCGGTCTTCAGCAGCACGAATTGGCCTAAATGAGGAGAACCGCAGCGAGCGCAGCTGCCCCGATGACAGACAAGGAAGGTGCCAGCCGCCAGGCCGATTTCTTCTCACAGGGCGTCCCTGCCAAGTTGACGACGGAAAAATGTTTCTGAACCGAGTGAGTCAACTTGCCAAACTTACCTCTTCAAAGGCTAGAATCCATTTGAGGAGGCTTTACTATGACTCTTGGCAGGTAAATACTCGCCCATGTTTCCGCAATTGCATTCTGTAAATTTGAAGTCTACCTAATAAGTTATCTCCGCACGGCGCTCGGTTCGTCCCATCAACGGCTGTCGGTTGTCGGTCCCCACTTGGTCGCGTCTTCGGTATTGCCGTGTTGGGGTTCTCGAGGGGTTAAATGACATTAGTAATCAACACACGGCCAGCAAGAGACCGGAACTTACTCAAGGAAACCCCCCTAATATCTAACGCTTTATTAGTATTATTAACGTATCATCAACGTCAGACCCGGAAGTCATGATTCTTTTGTCAGGTCGACAATTCTCTTCCACCATGATAGCCGCACGGAACTCCAGGGTTAGGGTTATGTCTAGCGAGCTCAAGGTCAACGGTGTGAGGAAATCTAGCAACACGAGACGAGCCAGTTGAAGGGGCTCAGCCGTTATTCTCTCTCCAATAGGAATGGCGACTATTGGGGGGATTTGACCGTTGGTTCCGAGAGTCGACACGCTTCATTCTGATACAACACCATCCGGACGCTAGATACTAAGAGAGGGAAAATCAAACCGGGAATCGTGGTGTATTCGTCGAATCGCCGGGGCGCTATGGTGGGAAGCAAGACACAGAGAACGGACTTAGTAACCATGAAACACATATATAAACGGGGCTAATGAGCTCCAACGTAGGCCTAGGAAATCATCTCCTCAACAGTTCATCAGCTTCACTCTCGTCACTTTCTTGCCACAATCTCCGGCACAATAATAACCAGCAACTACTGCAACAACGTCCTTCAAGGTCTTGCCCATTGCCTTCGTTGACCAGACTATACACTAACCTGATAACGGTTGCGCCTAAGACGGAACGTTGGTAGCTAAAGTCTATAGTACGTAGGAGTCACGAACGATCCTGATGACAACTTGAAACCTATGCATGCAGACGAAAAAGGCGTTTCAAGTTCTGTGTTGACTGCTGCTAACCTATAATTATGAGGTAACCTTCTGGTATGTACGCTGCAAAGAATTTGCAAATGCCCGTAACCCGTGATTAAAAAGCATGGCTCGCATCCACCATGGTTACTTACACACATCAACCAAATATAAACTCCTCATAGTTCTTCCGTATCCTGGCCAAGCCCTCATCCAGCGACCAGCCTTTGATTTCACACACCCTCCGCGAGATGTCCTCGAGAACCCGATCCATTTCCTCGCCGGCACAATGCAAGTCGCTCTCAACAAGCAGCCGATCATCGGGGCACGCCCGGACGACGTCCGGAAACTTGCCTTCTCCCCCGGCCGTCGAGAGGTTGATGACGGCGGAGAAGGAGAAGAACACGCGCACGGGGATGGCCGGGTTCAGGTACTGGCTGACCGTCTGCGGCGAGCCGCTAAACGAGTGCAGACACACGCGCGGAGGAAACGGTTTTGGCTTGTAGCGCTTCCCACCTATCCTCGGCGCGTCCTCTGTCCCGTTGTACTCCAAATCGTCATCGTCCTCCTCCTCCTCATCGCTAGACGATGAAAAGTCCTCGGCGCCCTTCGCAACCAATCTCTGCTTCCGCCGCGACACCACCTCCTTCTCGTGCCCCTTCCACAACGACGCCAGCGCATCAAACAACACCCCGTGTGCCTGCACCCCGTGCACACTCACCGCCACGCCCAACTCCCCCGCCAGCCGCAGCTGGGCCTTGAGAATCCGCACCTGGTGCGGCATCTTGACGTGGTGCGGACTCAGCATGCGGCCTTCCCTCCCGCCTGGCGTCAGCGTCGCGTCGCGCCCGGAGCGCTCGGCCGGATTCCACGGCCACGGCAAGCGGAACGCCTTGTCCAGCCCGATCTCGCCGATCAGCGCCACCCCGGCATCACGCACGCGCCGCCGCGTGTCGGCGAGGAAGCCGCTCAGCGGTATCGGATCGGGGAGGGACGCGATGAACTCGGCATCGGGGGGCGGAGAGAGCACGGCGCTGTAGTGCTTGGCTTTTTGCTCGTCTTTCGAGCCGGATGGGTCATATGTCTTGCTACCGTCCTCCTCGCCAGGCGAGGCGTCGTCATAGAGCTGGTACGAGAACCATGGGTGCCAGCCGAACGCAGGCACGACTCGGTCTGATGCAGGTTGTTGTTGGGTCCCGGGCGAGGCCAACGCCGCGCGGTCCCGGATGGGGTGCTGCGCTGCGACCGAGGCGACAAGGTCCTGGTCTTGCGAGCGCGTGGCCATGATGGTCAGGGCCCGCGCCCGCATGCTGCTTATGCTGGCGACTGAGGGCATCGTGTCGGTCGGGTGGCAGTGGGCATCGCAGACACCAATGTGCCATGGGAAGTCGCCTCCCCGGGAGTCATTGCGCTCGGGAGCGGCCTGGCCTGTTTGGTCGCCATCGGGCGGACGACACATTATGCCTTGGTGTCTAGCCGTTTGGGTGCTTCGGCGGTCGAGTTTGCGGCCTGAGGCATCTGAGTTGGTATGAGCCAGGGATGACGCTGTTGAAAAGCGTGCGCACGAAATTTGTTGTGATGTCGCATGCAGCTGCGTGTGCTTCAGCGATATATCATGATGCCGAGGAGGACCCGAGGAGGACTCGAGGAGGGCTGGAGGGCCCGAGGGGTACATTCTACCCCGCAGCAGCAGCCCCGCATGAAATCTTGGCGTTGATCTTCCTCAGCCCTACCCCACACATTTGGAGGGGTTCTAGACGGTTCCTTGAATCCTTTTCGAGCTCCAAGCCACGAGTGGAACGAATGGGAGGCGGCTATAACTTTCCTTCTGCCCTCTGCCTGGGCATATTGTCTATAGGTCCTGGAGTCCGCTTATGGCTCTCAAAAGAAGAAACGCTCAGGGTTCAATTTGAACTCATGGAGGTTTAGGATGACCCAGTTCCTGAGGAAAAGTCCGCCAAGAGCTCCCCAACGCCCAGTTATGCACGTGGGACTATTAAAAGCGGAGATTAGTAGGAGCTGTTGGAAACGTCATTCAAGAAAAGGAAGAAACGACCCTCCTGAGACTCATTAACAACCCAACAGTAACCTACTTTACACCCAGCCGCGAACGACCTAAAGATACTGCGCCTGCATTCCATCAACTGGGTGCTGAATCTATTGCTGGCGCATACAGTTATGTGTGCACTGTGTAATAGTACTCTCGAAGGTTAGACATGGTAACCCGCCATCTTCAGCTCCTGAGCTCCCGACCTACTCTCACGGTCTCACCACATTACTTTTTCATCGTGGTCTTCTTTCGAGTCGCCGAATAGCACGATATTTCACCGGCGGCAACAAATCAGAGACACCCTGAGCAAGTCCGGGACCGGATTCTCTTGAGCTTCACCAGCAGACTGGAATAAGTAACAGTACCGTGCTGTGAGCTGCAAGAGTCCTGGATGGACGCCAGCCGGGCCTTCACATGCGACCTCGCGTTTTTGCGTTGATGTCAAGGGCTCAACCTGCATTCAACCCCCTTCGGTCACCCAGATTATGCGTCAAGTGCGTAATCGGCGGAATTATCATCGCACAACTACCCCGAATATGTTTTTCCCGCCTCGTCCCAATCGAACCCTCCCTCCTCTCACTCATCTCTTTGCACGTCGGCAAATACCATCACCATGCTAGTAATACTCGACCCTGCGATTGAGGCCGTATCAGTGGTACTCCTCCCCGTGATCAAGATCATCGTTGTGGCCTTCCTCTTCTTCTCCATCCCTCCGCTGTCTATTCTCGGCGCCTGCACAACCTTGTTCACCGGGGGCTTCCTCACCTGCCGCACCATCTACCTCTATACCGAGGCCGGCTTGCGCATCGTGTGGGACTTCTTCTTCCCCCGCTGGACATACCCCAGAACCGAAATCGTCGATTACCGAATGCAACGCAACCCCCACGAAGACTACACAGGCTGGATGGCCCCCGAGGTGAACTCGGTGCCGGTGCTGACCCCGGAGTCGTCCGTCGCCAGTGACACCAGCCCCGGCCCCAGCCCCAACACGACGAGTCCGAACGGATTTCGGTCCCCTCTGCTGCCGAGCTACACAGACAGGCAGTACCACCCCCGGCTCGGCCGCCAAAGCTGGACGACCGCCGCCGCCGCCGCTGCGCACCGCGGCCACCGGCGACGCGCCCACAGCCATCCCGAGCCTACCATAGACGAGGTGGACGAGGTGGACGAGGTGATAGACTATGACGGCTACCTATCACCGGCCTGTTGGGAGTCATTGGGCGTAGGGTACCTATCACCGCCCAGACGGGAGTCATTGGGCGTAGGGCCTCCTGCGACCAAGACCAAGCGCCTGAGCGGTTCTCAACCCCGGCCCTGGTATGTCAAACTCGTGCCCTTCTTTCCCCTTATAGCTGTCTCGGGAGCAGAATGCTGTCTCGGCAGCCGTTGCGCTCCCAAAACGGCTACTGTGTTCCCGAACTGCTCCCGAGACACTCTAAAAAGGAATAATTTGACTGATATTGTTGGTTAGGCCCCGCAAGCCGGTGCCGTTGTATCTCAACCCGCAGGTGGATCGTATTCTGATAGAGGAGCGTGGCGAGCTGAAGAACGAGGCCCGGCCCTCTACGGCCACTGCCAGCCGAGCACCCGGCACCAACAAGCGCAGGATCTCGCTGTCGCCTCTTCGCAGGGTAGCTAGTATTTCCGATCGCGAGAACAACAAGGCGCCGCCTCCTCCTCCTACTACTACTACTGCTCTGACCGCCGCCGCCGCCGCCGACCGAGTACCCAGCAAGCGCAAGAGCTCTCTGTTGCCTGCCAGCTCCGTAGCTAGTATCTTCGATCGTAAGAACAGCAAAGCGCCGCGTCCAACTCCCATCGTCACCACTTTTGCTACGATTGCTGCCGACCCAGTACCCTGCGCCCCCCAGCGCAGCGGCTCTGTGCCGCCTTTTGGACGCCCAGATAGTATCTTTGGTCGCGAGAACGACAAGATGCCCCGCCCCCCTGCTCCCGAGGTGAAGGGAGTGTGGGACGACGACGAGTGGGATTGGATATCTGCTCCTAGTCCCTCAGGGCCGTTCGACTGATGGTCGGTTGTGTGTGTTTGATTGGGTTGTGTTCTTTTGTTTGGCTGGATATCGCCTGGGTTCTTAGTTACATGGTTGTGATGAATTCGTGAGGCCGGCTTTTGACGTTCAGGATAAGGTTATCGAAGGTATCGGTTCGGACTATCGTCGGCGTCGGGCAACGAAACGCCAACGGTCATGAACTAGCGGAAATTGAGGTATAATACAGACTCAATGTAGAGGTCCTGCATGTTTGCCACCGTGGAGAGATGCTATGAGTCGTTGTGTCTCGCATTTACAAAGAACTAGACAGCAAGCCTTGCTGTCAGGACTTTTTGATCCAGAGTGGTGTCGTGTTTGGACTTACTGCTGTGCCACATCTCGGAACGGCTCGCGAGTAAAAGGGAGAGGACGCTAGCAGTGTTTGAAGTGCTTGTTGTTTGTCTCGAATCGAATGCCACAACTGACGGCCAATGTCGGCGGTAAACAATAAAGGGCCAACGACTTGACATTGATTTCGGCCAGTCCTGGCTCTAAACGGGTAAAACGACAAATATCCCTGCGCCTACAATGTCCAAGTCCCAAAGTCGTATAATTCCCAGTAGCATCTCAGGTATTCCCCCCAAGTCCCAACCCCTTAACGCCATCCCATACCCATCCATAACCCCAAAGCCCCGTATCCCATCCATCCAACCCCCCTACAAACTCTGCCAAAAGTAATTGGCATAGAAAAACCTCGAAAACTTCCTATCAATATTCACCACATGCACATCCCCCTTGCGATCATTCCGCACCACCACGCGATTGAACTCCCCATCCGTACTATCCCTCTCAATCTCGATCCCCAGACTCCGATACACCTTCAACCGCAGCAACACCTCATCCTCGACACTGCCCCCCATCATCATCCCCCCCGCCGCACCACCACCACCATTCCCCCCGGCCTCCCCACAACCACCACCATCCACCCCCTGCAGCTCCAACTCTTGCAACCGCCCACTCAGCTCGGCCAGCTGCGCCTGCAGCCGCTCCGTCTCCATCTCGAGGTCGGACGCGGCCTTGGCGATGCGGAACTTCTGCGTGTCCAGCCGGGCAATCTCGGACGCGTGCTGCGTGGACGAGTGCGACGACGTGATCTCGGTGTGCTGCGAGGCCAGCGTGTTGAGCGAGCGCGCGAGCTTGCGCAGCGACGTCTCGGCCTCGCGCAGCCGCAGGTCGCGCGCCTGCTGGAGCGTCGAGAGGGACTCGGACACGCGGGAGACGGCGGTTTTGTCGGGGGCGATGTTGAAGTTGGAGATTGTGTGGCGGATTAACTGGAGGTGGGTATGGTCAGTTTTTGGGGGGGGGGGTTTGGGTTGGGGTTGGAAGGGGATGATATGATGGTGGGGGGGGGGGAGGGACAAGCGAGGGAGGACGTACTGTGGAGGGGTCTTCTTCGAGCAACATTTTGACGGTTGGTCAAGCAAGTGTGGTTCTTGTGTGTGTTTCGCGGGAGTTTTGGGGTTGGTTGGTTCGGAGGTAGGCGTAGGAAATTGCTTCGCTGTGGGATTTTGGATTTGTCTTTTTGGACGTTGTCGATTCCAGATCTCGAATTGCAGAGTGACAAACGGGCCGCGATTGTTTGGAAGGTCTTGGCGCCGAGCCCATCTCCCAGACGACAGGGCTGAAGCTGCTTATCTTATCGCCTCGGCTTTGCTCTGGCCAGCTTCGTCATCGGTCCACTCACATGCCGGAAAACGGCCCGAGCTCGCAACCCACCGCCAAACCTGATAGAGACACGATCGCTCTCACCACTTCTACACAGTACAGCCGTGTGCAGAGCATTTGAGAAGTTACAGATCGTCCACAGCAAGCTAGCTTCGGTTTATTTTAGTTTCAGCAGTGACCCTCACCATGACACAACTCCCATGTAAGTGCAAGCACCCCACCTCTGAAGCTTAGATTCATTCCTACGAAAACTGTGCGGCAGAAAGCGAAGGGAACTAACCAGCATGCTTCCAGATGCAATCGACGCCGAGACGTGAGTGCGATACCATGGACCGCGCCCCGAACCCAGACGATTATTGACGCACGAACACAGGGCGCTCAACCCCGCCGAGCTGGCGGTGCTGCGCGCGCAGTACGAGAAGGAAGGCGACATGGTCGGCGTCCAGACAAAATTCAACTACGCATGGGTAGGTCTTCCCTCGCCCGCCTCGCCCGCTCCGAACACAGGTCACTCACAACAGCTCGATGCATCCAGGGGCTCGTAAAATCCAACACGCGACACGAACAGCACCTCGGCGTGATGCTGCTCTCGGAGATCTTTCGGACGTCACCGGAGCGACGCCGCGAGTGCCTCTACTACCTCGCTCTGGGCAACTACAAGCTAGGCAATTACGGCGACGCGCGAAAATACAACGACCTCCTACTCGACAAGGAGCCTGGGAATCTGCAGGCGACAAACCTGCGGGCGCTGGTCGACGACAAGGTGGCCAAGGAGGGGCTCATGGGCGTGGCCATCGTGAGCGGGGTGGCGGTCGTGGCCGGTATCGTGGGCGGTGTGTTGCTGAGGAACTTTGGCCGCAAGAGATGAGCGTTTTCATTTCTCTTGGGAGGAGATGGGGCTGTATAGGAAGCGAAGCAAAGCATATTCAAGGTGTATTAGGACAGGCTGGTATTGTATTTGTGCGGAGAAGACGGTGGCATCATGGCTTGGTTTCTTTTTTTTGGGGGCGTGGGGTTTCTGAATATAGGGGGCACGAGCACGAGCACGATACCACATTCAACATAAATCCGGTCCACACGAGCGCACCCGTTGCTGTTCGTGCTGTAGTGTTTAGGTTACTGGTCCTTAACCTACCTAGGTAGCACCTAGTTTACCCCGCGTCCTGCCTGCCCAATTATGGACGTGTCATTGGAGCCAGGAATCGGGGCTGACTCCTATCCCGATGGACCGCTGCATCTCGGAGCGGTTGGGCACTCTTGGTGAGAGCTGCAGGTACTCTTGGTCGAAGTCAGCCTGTCACAAGGTTGGGTACCGATAGGCGGCGTACAAAGCGTGTAGGCTGTTTTACAACCAACGGGTGTGACTTGGCCAACGAGGGAGAAAAGAGTTAGCAAAGGGCAGGTTTTGACACTATTGGACAGTTGGGCGTTCATACCCCATGCCCCTGGAAGGTACTTCTAAGTGACCAGCCAGTTCCAAACTGACGATTAGGGCGCTCACATTCACTTCTAAGGTTGTCTATGTCCAAACTGCTGGATGACATGTCGTGTCACTGCGTGTGTATCCCACCCTTTATTGTCTCCCTATCATATCCCGAAATTCTTTGCTTTACTGAGCTATTCCTTTCGCCACAGACTGCCTGCCGGAGATTGTGGCAATCTGGCCGTTGGTTGGTATTACCAGGTTTATCCGTACCTTCGGGGTACCTCCCCACACCTTGCTAACAGGGGGGCAGATCGGGGCTTCGTGACGCACGAGCACAGGGGTCTGGCAGCCCACTTCAACATCCGACTTGATTCCCTTAACAGCCAGAACAACACTTCCCCAAATCACCATCCTGCAAAACTGCTTGCTACAAAAGCGACATCGAACCGCCGAGACTAAGCAGAAAGCCGACGACATCAACCAACCCATCGCATCAAAATAGCCGTTGTCTCTGACACTTCATCCGATTTTCCATTTCGTGCACCACCAAAGTGGGGCTTCTCAGCGCATTAGTATCTCGAACCTTCGACTATCGCTGCTGCAAGCTCTCGAGCAATCGCCCGAATACCCTCTTCGAGCGAAACCGTCGCCATCACGCTTCGAGTCACAACCTGGCACAGTGGCGTCCCGATATCGACTAGCTCTTGTCGCCGCTACCGGCTTGCTCGGCGCCCTCGCTGCTTTCCAGCGGGGTTCTCAGCTCCCGCGCGGACAAGCCGGCATGGCGTCTTCTGGCGGAAACCATCTCGGTGCTGCCGCCGGTAGAGAAGTAGTCTTTTGCCACGCGTGTCAAAACGAGTGGTATCGCGACGAGCGACCTGGTTCTCTGGCATGTCCCAGTTGCGAGAGCACATTTACCGAGATTGTAAGTCGCCGCCGCCGCCCCTTCCCCGGTTGCGCTCCTCGCCCAGCTAACATGTTTCGCCAGATTGAATCCGCCAGCGACCCCCGCGAAGATGCACCCAGCCCCTTCGGCTTCGGCGGTGGTTTGAACCCATACCTCCGCCGCCCAGGTGGCTCCGACTCAGACCCCGACGAAGGCGATATTGAGGACCATCTACGCAGCAATCCGCAAGCCCCTTTTGGTCAAACCAACCCCGGCGACCGGCACTTCGGTGCGCAGCCAAGGGCCAATACCAACGAGAGCGATGCCATCTTCCGCCGGTTTGCCGACATGCTTGTGAATGACTTCGGGGCTGGGAGAGCCGCACGCGATGGTCCTGCGGCGGGTGGTGGTGGTGGCCTGTTCCCGCCGCAAGAGCATGTACCTCAGCCGGGAACCACAGTTCGACATACTACCTTTGGAACTGGTCTCATGCGTGCGACTGTTACAGTGACCAGCGGGACCATAGGAACCGGTCCGGAGGTAGCACCAGTCAACATGAGCACGTACGTCATCCCTCGAAGAGGCCACATCCATCCCGGAGGGCTGCGAATACGCGCCATCACTGTCGGCAACAACGGTGCAACTAACCCTACTGAGCCGTTTAGATTGTTCGAACAGCTCTTTGGCAATCCCTGGGGACCTGGCGCAGCTGACCCAAACCGACGGGCTCGTGGTGCGCCCGACCAACCAGACTTTCCCTTGCCGGGCGGCCTTCATAACCTCCTGCACGCCATTTACAACCCAGCATCAGCAAGGCACGGCGATGCCGTCTTCTCGCAGGAGGCGCTCGACCGGATCGTCACGCAGCTCATGGAGGCATCCCCGCAGACCAACGCCGCGCCGCCGGCATCGCAGATGGCCATCGACACGCTTGAGAAAAAAAAGGTGGACGACGAGATGCTCGGCCCAGAGGGGAAAGCGGGTTGTACGATTTGCATCGACGACATCAACAAGGGCGACGAGGTGTCGGTGCTACCGTGCAAGCACTGGTACCACGGCGAGTGCGTTATCCTCTGGCTCAAGGAGCACAACACGTGTCCCATCTGCCGGAAGCCGATCGAGGTTCAGGGAGGCGGCGGGAACGGCAACAACAGAGAACAGCAGCCATACGAGTTACAACAACAACAACAACCCCAGGACTCTCAGCCCGCCTCCGCCTTCATTCCGCAATCGGCATCATCGACACCATCCCTCTTTGCTGCATCAGCGTACCCCCCGGACCCCTTCTCCTTCAGCACCTTCACCACCGAGCGCCCGCGTCCAGAGCGGGAACGGCCCCTCCGCACTGTCCGAGAGAACATTGAGCGACTAAACGCGATCCGCAACCTTGCGAGCGCAGGACCCGAGTCTCAACGACAACCACGATCGGCGTCCCAGAGGCGGAACTCGCATTCCCCCACGGGGGCATGGTGCACGTCGGACGCGGAGAACGCCTCCAGGACCCGGGTTAGGAGTCCGTCGACTTCGAGGGATAGGGACTGGGGCAGGGAAATGGGTGCGGCGTGGGACTGGGGCGGCGAGTTTTCGGCTAGTAGTAGTGGTGGTGGTGGTGGTGGTGGTGGTGGGGAAAGGCGGCCGGGTGGTGTTGGGCGTCGGGAGAGCACAGGGCAGCAGTCGCAGCAGCAGCAGCAGCAGCAGTCGTCTCATCAATCTCAGCAGCAGCAGCAGGGGAACAGTGGCAGCGGTGGTAGTGGTGGTGGTGGTGGTGGGGGTGGGGGTCCGTTCGGGTGGTTTAGGGATCACTTTGCACGGAGGAGCTGATTTGGGAAAATTATTCCCTAAGCCGATAGGGTGCCGTGCAGCGGGTTGCTGAGCTTTGTCACCCTTGCGGTTTAGGACGTTGCGAGTTGGGATCAAGGGGGGGGAAAAACGTCGAGTTG
>MU857219.1:0-13711 GCA_033296705.1 Chaetomidium leptoderma | reverse complement strand
AAAAAAAAAAAAAAAAAGTGCAATCTTGAAGAAAGAACGTCGAATGCCCGGCGGCAAGCGCGTTGTTGGTCTCGCTGGGAGTGGAACCCTGAGCCTGCCGCAAGCCGCTCAGAAGCGCCCTTTCCAGCTACATAAGCGAGCCGGGTTGTTCAACGGCCCATGTGCCCATGTGGCGATATCATCCTGACCGCGACAGGGCTGGTGTGAAATGACGGCGATAATAAACACCCAGTGACAAGACCAAACGTGATTCGAATTCTCCACGTTTCCCATGCCGTGTTCCGCTCCTTGCACGTTAATTATTAGTGGCAGAGACTTCCGATGGCTGCCCTGGCGAGTTTGGCTTCCGGGCTAGGCCCCCACGGATTCGCAGGAGTTCCTGCTGGTTCCCGTGCTTCTCGGCGGGGTGGCGAGGGGAACGAGTGGTCTCTGGCTGGATCCTGCAGGCGCGCACGCTGTTCCCTCCGACGGCGCGAACACCCCCGTGTCTGCATGCCCAGTGGTCCTCCAAAGACTGAAAAGCAACAAGACGAGAAAAAATCGCGGGCATTGGCCCCTCTCGCCCGATTGAACAACAACCTAGGCACATCGATCCTCTCTTATCTTTCGGGGTCCTCTTGCATGTCGCCAAGCGACGCGACTGGCGCCGGCCGACGCATGCCCGAGCGGGCATCCTAAGCTTTCCATTTTTTTTTTAGCGTTGTCAAGTTGGTTCATCAACTATCTGCCGGAAGTCTTCCGCGCGAAGGAACCGCGGCGCTGGGACGAGCAGCAACGCTTCTTGCCTGCACTGTGCGGGAGGCAGTTCGAGTTGCGACTCGTCGCTCTAGACTCTGATTGAGAGTTGCTTTTTCTCTGGCCAGGCTTGTTTGTGACCTTTGATGAGACTCCGTACATATCCGTCTCCCCGACTTCCCGACTCCCCGATTTAAAATCGTGCATTGCTCGCCGCAACTCACCTGCTCTGCGTCGAGACAGTGCACTGATGATGGCACCATCATCCAGCGCCGTTGTGTCGTCCCATCTTAGCCCCCAATATGGCATTGAAACCGGCGTTCGCAATGTCGGCAGATGGGGATTCTGCACACAATACCACGCTACGCGAAACTAAAAAACAAAAAAAACCGACAGTTGCTCTCGGCGACGGCGCCAGTTGCTGCCAAACCTGGCCCTTGGAGCTTGGGGCGTGTGACTTGGCAACCTCAGTGGGGTGTTTGTAGAGATCAGACTCCGCCGAGAACTGAGTGATGACGCCTCAGTGAGAATCTTGTTCCCCTGGCTCGAGCCTGGGCCTGCAACGTGGGGTAGGGAGCTCAATTCTTCCCTAACCGCCAGGGCCTGCGAGGAGCCGACAACGGCGGGGCTGCCCCATCCCTTTGGCTGTGCATAAGCACACTTTTAGTGGAGCCGCCAAGGCGACTTCGATACCTCGAGGTTAGGGCTTGCCACTATAAATTAGGGGCTAATGCCTGTATTTAGCGGCTGAACCTTTGAATTTCAGTGGGGTAACAAGGGTGGTAGGGGCTGATTGGAGAAATTTAGGGATGTGGTAGGGGAGGCAAAAGTATCACCACCAAACTGCTATGTATTGTGGGTCTGGTCTTGGCGGCTACAGGGTTAAATTTTGGTGAGACCCACCAAAAGTGTGCTTATGCACAGCCAAAGGGATGGTAACCACCCGACGGCGGATGGTTCCCCGGTGCCAAGGCTGCAGCCGTTGCTTGGTGCTGACGGTTCTCACAGCAGCGCCCTCGGAAGTGGAAAGCCATCTGTTAGTCCGACTGCGGTAGGCGAAAAGTGTGATATCAATGCAAGGCAGCCCTGCCCTGTTGCGCATCCCGCAGTCAGCACTCAGCTTTCCTCCTCCAAGCCGGTGTCGCAATCGACAGCCACAGTGGCGGACCTTGTCTTTTTTTGCCGCAATGGCCGTGGGGAAGAACGGTGGCGGGGGACAGGGAGAGTTGTTGTCAGGGGGACCATTTTCGACGACGACAGAGAGAGCCCGGGTGAGGTCGCAGCTGACTTGCACTACCGGCAGCTGTTGCATCTCCATGCAGCCACGGCCCCGAGTGCTGGGTGTTGGGAACTTCGATTGCATACTGTGGGGAGAGCGAGGACTCGGAACTGACGGATCATTCGTAAAGACCCGACATCACAGTATCAAGCTGAGTAATAACTGGAACTCCCCAGAAGACACCCGGTTCCCGGCAGTTCCTATCGCCGGGCAGACGATAATCATGCCTCGCCAGTGTGTACGGAGACGAAGATGGAACTCTCGAATACGCACGTGCGAACTGTGATAACTTTCTGTCTTCTGCAAGTTCGAAAGATCCCGGGTTGCAAGGATGGGATGTGTGGACCCCCGTTGCGCCACACAAACGAGTGGGTGGCTCACCCAGTTTCGTCGGCTGTCCTTGAGGATCCGAGATGTGCTCGTGTCGGTTCGGTGACTTCGGTCGTTCGGTCAATTGCCAGTGTAACTTCATCGACCACAAGAGACGTTGAGCAAAGCCAATGGGACTTGTTGGCACCCCCGCCACGCACACTGTCTCACTCTCAGCAACCTAGAAGCAACGAGAAAAAGCAGCGCGCTGCATCGCAACTCAAGCTGCGAATCGTGCTTCTTGGTGGCTCTCTCGCCGCACGCCACGGGCGTCGATAAAGCACCACCGGCGGACCCATGTCCCGCCCCACTTGCCAGTCCTGCAACCGGGGAGCATGGACCCAGAGATCCAGGGGACTCGATCTTGGCCCTGGCTCGAGCCTGGGCTCTGGTTGGCCGCGGCCGGTGCTTGCCGGGGTCCCACCCACCTGCCCCACATTGACCACTGCCTGAACGGGCGAATCCAAGAAAAATTATTGCAGCCGAACCCTTGTCTTGCAGGGAGCGGTGGAGACCTTGTCTTCGGCCGGAGGCAGGAGGTGCAGCAGTTTGCAGATGGAGAGAGAGCCGGAGCAACACCGTGACCGCTCGTAGCGACAGATGCTGCACCTTGGGATTTCCTCATCCTCGCGTCCCTTCCTCTTCCCTCCATCTCGGACAAGCTGTAGGGCTCAATCCGTTCAGTTCGAGTTCGATTTCTCACCCTAGAGTGCAGCGCCCCAGCAATTTGCCCCAATTCCATCATCCGTCCCCCAATCAAACCGTTGCACAGGCCTCGAGATCCCGCTGCATTGACCTCGGATACCACCACATTCTCTCGCTAGGCGTGTGTGTTGTTGCATGGCAGCTTGACGACGGTTCACTTCAGCGTCCGAGTCGTCGGTTCACTTTCGACCTATCTCGCTTGTGAGAAGGCGTGCTACGCCGTTGCTGCCCTCTCTCCCTCGACGGTTGACTCGTTTGAGACATCTATCTCTTCTCCGGCATATCGCACCTCCTGCGCCCCCTCAACACCTTGTCACCTGCTCCCTTTCGTGATGACTGGGTCTCCCTCGCCTCAGTGAAAACCTCAGATATCCCGCCTTCCTAGCGGCCAAGTGGGAAACTTTTGGAGCTGCCAAGGTATGAGAAGACTGTTTGCTTGCTTCAGTTTACAGAAGTGATTCTTTCCACCTCTTTCCCGCGGGTTTGATCGCTCCAGTCTTGGTCCTTTCGCCGAAACGTGTTGGACAGGGCCCTTCCCTGGCATGCAGGTTTCCTGCATCATGGCTCTGACCTTGTCTGCGACATTCCTCCCACCGCGCCCCCCTCCTCGCAAACTTCTCCCTACATTCTTCAGACACGCACCTCCCTCCATGTTCAAAACACCCCAGCACCTATGACGAAGTGGCCCCATGCATCTGACCATCCTTTCACTCTAGCCTCGACAACCTCGAAGACCTCGAACACCAACTCGGAGCGTATTCCTGCGCAACCATCAACACTCTACTTCCGTCGCCTCCTAGGCGCTGACAACATCGGGACTTGGCCACTTAGACAACCGAACCTCCGCCATTACCACGAAGGCGACGAGTCCTCGCCCCAGAGTTTGGACAACAAGCGACGACCCTGACGCTCGGCGGGGTCATTGGCCCGAGTTTCGGCTTGTTTCCGTCACCTATGCTGGGCTTAACGGACCTTCAGCAGCAGTCGCAATGCTGAGTAACCAGGGTTTGCGATCGAGCCTACAGGTGGCTCCGTTGGCGATACAGAAGACACGAGCCGGGTCATGCGCGGGGTCTCTAGACGTGGTGGACTCGACAAACGGCTGCTCCGATTCGCAGATGACACCGCCAGCGACACCCAATGGCTCGCAGGAGGATTGCAATGCACCCATCGGCAGCCCGGTCTTCCACAACTTCCTGCGGGCGTTTTACCCCTTCCATCCCGACTATGTCACGAGCGACTCGACCGTCACATTACCGCTAAGCGAGGGAGATGTCGTTTTGGTGCACTCCATCCACACCAACGGCTGGGCCGACGGCACCCTGCTGTCAAATGGAGCGAGAGGGTGGCTGCCAACTAACTACTGCGAAGCCTATGATCCCGAGGAAATGAGGAGTCTGTTGAAAGCACTGCTCAACTTTTGGGATTTGATGCGCAGCACCTCCATCAACGACAGCGAGATGTTCTGCAACCAGGAGTTCATGAAGGGGATCATTGCTGGCGTTCGATACCTACTGGTAGGTGGTGGTGCTCCCCAAAAGGCATACCCGCAAGACTTTGTGTGATCTGACTTTGCTGTGCAGGAGCGGACACAATGTTTGACAAGAGAATGCGCCCTAGTTCAAAGACACGAAGGCCTTCGGCGGAGCCGGAAGTCGTTATTGTCAGAGCTTTCGTCGCTGGTCAAGACGGCCAAGCGCTTACAGGACGCGCAGAGAATGATCGGCACCGAGGACATCAATGACATTGTGGACGAGATGATCCTCAAAGCCTTTAGAATTATCACCAAGGGCGTCAAGTTTTTGGAGATTCTGGACGAGGACCGGAAATCACGGCGACCGGCAATCACGGTAATGACAACGCTGCGGGAGGAAGCTCTCGTTCCACTGACGCCGCCAGCCGAGTCGACCTCGTTCAATGCCAGGCGAAATTCCGCCGCTGCAGCCCGGACTAGCGAGTACGGCAAGGTTTCGGGGCCGGCGCACTTCTTGGCTGCAGGCGGCGCGGCACTGGAGCCGGCTTCGTGCAGCAACCGTTTGTCATCCGGCTACGCACACCAGAACACAAATGCCCGCCGATTGTCGCAGAACAGCATGCTACAAACGAACCGATTGTCGTCGACGATTTCGCATCGTGTCAGCTGGTCCGGCCTCTCGTCCTACTCACGACCCCAGAACTTGGTATCGGAGCGGCTCAATACATGCCATGACATCTTCCTCTCGCACCTGGGGTCCTTCATCGGACGGCTGCAACACCAGTCCCAGTCGCGTCCCAGCCTCGCCGTCGCCATAAAGCAGTCCGCCACGTCCGGTGGAGAGTTGCTCTGGGTGGTGGATGTGGTCTGCGCACACACGTCAATAAGCCTCGACGCGCTCGAGCCGGCTCGTGCTGCCATGTACTACCAGATCCAAGACCTCGTGCACACGGCACGCGACATTCTCACCAATTCGGGGCCCGACGTGGAAGAGGACGTAATCGTACCGCACGAAAACGGCCGCTTGCTGGGCGCGGCAACGGGGTGTGTGAAAGCTACGGGAGAGTGTGTTGCAAAGACGAGATGGGTCATCGAGCGGATTGGGGACTTCGAGTTCGAATTCGAGAACGGCAGTCTTGGTATCGACTTTGGCTTGTCCGATCTGGCATCAGTTCCCGAGGAAATGGCCAGTCCCAGTGGCGCCGAGTTCCCGAGTATCGCCCTGTCAACTCTGTCCGATACCCCAACTGCATCGGTAGCGACCTCCGTGGCTAGTTCCGTTGTTGAACACACCCGGTCCCTCTCGATCGACAAACCGCTTCCCGACGTTCCTCAAATCACTTCTCCTGTTTCAGAGGAGCCGGCGTTACACCCACCGCTCCTGGCACCGCATTCCCAATCGTTCCTCCTCGACAGCGGCGATTCGAGTGCCATGTCGTCAGTCTCTTCGCTCCGTCCAGACTTGCCCCCGCTTCCAAAGATATCGACCACATCGTTGCCGACGGAGAGCTACAGCCCCACTGAGCAATCTGCAACACAGGAGAACGAGTTCCGCTCTTTCCGGTCGGAGACCATGACTGCATTGAGCTCCGGCTCCGGTATTACCTACCTCAGCCGCGACTCAGAGTCGAGCTTCATATCCCAAACCTCGACTCGCGCGACGACACCGGATATCACCCAAGTACCAAAGAACCAACCATCGCTGTCAAATTTGAGTGTGACAGAGAGCTTGGCGCGGACAGAGGACGACGAGCTCGAGTCGAAGCTCCTCGAGAAAACTTACGCCCACGAATTGATCTTCAACAAGGAGGGCCAAGTGACCGGCGGCTCGCTGCCCGCTTTGGTGGAGCGCCTCACGACTCACGAGGCCACCCCCGACGCCCTCTTCGTTTCGACCTTTTACCTCACCTTCCGCCTCTTCTGCACCCCAGTCACACTGACTGAAGCACTGATCGACCGGTTCGACTATGTCGGGGAAGCCCCGCATATCGCCGCTCCCGTGCGGTTGAGGGCATACAATGTATTCAAGGGCTGGCTCGAGTCGCACTGGCGGGATGAGACCGACCGCGAGGCACTTGGTTTGATCAAGCAGTTTGCCGAGTACAGACTGGCTGCTGTGCTCCCATCCGCCGGCAAACGCCTTCTTGACCTTGCTGAGAAGGTGTCCGTCATCGATGGCATCCTGGTACCACGCCTTGTCTCTTCCATGGGGAAGACCAATACCGCAACCTCTTCCTACGTCCCCGCCGACACTCCACTCCCCGCCTCTGCCATCACCAGGAGCCAGGTGAATGCGTTGACCAACTGGAAGATCGGCGGCAGCTCACCTTCCATTCTCGACTTTGAACCTCTCGAAATCGCCCGCCAGCTGACGATGAAGCAAATGGCCCTCTTCTGCTCCATCACGCCGGAGGAACTTCTAGGCTCGAAGTGGACCAAGCTCGGGGGCGCTGACACACCAAATGTCAAAGCCATGTCGGCTTTTACTACCGGGCTGACGAATCTCGTTGTCGACACCATCTTGCACTTCGAGGAGGTCAAGAAGCGTGCACTGGTCATCAAACACTGGATCAAGATCGCGAACCAGTGTTCTTTGCTCCACAACTACGATGCCCTCATGGCAATCACCTGCGCGCTCACCGACACCAGCATCAAACGCCTGAAAATGACGTGGGATGTTGTCCCTGCCAAGCGCAAGGAGATGCTCAGGACGCTGCAGGCCGCTGTTGACTTCAACCAGAACTTCAAGGTTCTGCGCACCCAACTCCACGATCAGGTGCCGCCGTGCCTCCCCTTCCTGGGCATGTTCCTGACGGACCTCACCTTTGTGGACGTGGGTAACCCGCCTACCAAGACCAGCGACACGGGGTTGACGGTGATCAACTTTGACAAGCACACTCGCACTGCGAAGAGCATCGGGGAGCTGCAGCGTTTCCAAATCCCCTACCGCCTGACAGATATTCCGGATCTGCAAGAGTGGCTGTCGGCACAAATCGAGCGGGTCCGGGAAAGGGAGAAGACGGGCTGCAATGCCCAGGCGACGCACTACCGGAAGAGTCTCCTTCTCGAACCCCGGGAAGCACAGCAATTGCGGACACCCATTGAAGCACCCACCACCTCCGGGGCAATGGGCAGCAGCATGTTCAGCTGGATGAGGGGCAACAGTGGAGGTCTATCAGCTCAGATCTGATGCCCCGTTGATCTGTCCGACGCCGCCCGAGTCGACAACACCGACCTCGCCTAGCCCTTCCGCATTTCTACTAGCTTTTTATGATACCCATACTTGCATCTTTTACCATTTCAACATTTCTTTTATACGTCCTTACAAGGGCACGGCGGTCATTTGCCCTACGACGAAGCCATAGCCGGCTTCATCCCACCCCCATCGTTACCCACCTCGCCATCTATCGATCAAAAGAGGGCCCCGCCCTTAAACCTTGGATCTACTTCCGAAGAACGCCTGTATCACCACCGACACCAAGATTAAGACTGTACACAAGGCACTCGCGTACTGACGGCTCGCGCCTCACACAACATCCTATCACCCACCCGATTCCACAGGTTCTGGGCTCATTTTTTCACCTCTCGTCTTTTCTCATTCGTCCCGTCAGGATTCTAGAACACGCAGTATGAGATGATGGATTTTGGGTTGGCAAAACAAAAAGTGGGGAAATGGAATTTGGAGGGGCACTCCTTGTCATTCATTGTTCTGTCACCGAAGGAGGAGGTTCCAAGGTGTTGGTACCAGGTGGACTGGACCGGACGACCTGACATGCCATGCCATGACAGTCACGAGGCTTGGATCTGACATGCTTATTGGAGTAGATGTACAGGATTTCTTCTTATCTTAATGGGGGAGTGGCTGGTCTGTCTGTACATACATGCTTGGTATTTCGTGTCTATACCTTTTCTGTGGGTGGAGGGGCGGTTGGCTTTTTGGGAGGGAAGGGGGTTGGGAAAAGGACGAGGCGCATGGGGGATTTCTCGAGAGTGAATGAGGTTCTGGATTTGATCGGTTGGATGTTGGTAGCATAGCGAGCGGTTGACAGTCTTGAGGATGGGACTGCAATGAATTTTTTGACATTGTCATATTGCGTCTGACCGTGATACTGCTGTGGGTGTGCCTAATGATGATGATCCCTGGCTTACTTACCCCTAACTTCTTGTCTTAACAACTTTGACATCAACCCCCCTACGATCTCCCATCGCCAACTGGCAACGCCCCTGCTGTAGTTTTTCATTTACTCCCACTCTTGCTGGCTTCTCTCTCAGTGCAAAGACAGTGCTGGTGTTCAAGGCGGAGGCAAGTAGATATTGTCGTTGCTTCTCAGATCCCTTCACCAATAACTAGATGGGTGCATGGTCTAGTGGTATGATTTTCGCTTCGCATTCACCAGATGCGCCTTTGTGAAAGGTCCCCGGTTCGATCCCGGGTGCATCCACTTTTGCCCGGCCACGAGTCGGTTCCCCCCTTTTACCACTCTTTGCCTCCTTTTTCGATTGCCCCCTTTTTTCATGTTTCCCCAGCTGTCATTAGTCAAATATAGGGTAGGTGGTGGGTGGACGTTGGGGGGTGAAGGAATCAACATTAGCAACTTGATAACAAGCCGAACGCTCACGACACACTCGCTTGGTAATCGACTGCATGTCGATGTGCGGAATAGGTGTCATTGATTTGAAACCAAGAGGCCATATTACACCAAGCTTTGGAGCGACGTGATTGCTAGGGTGTATGATAAGGATGACCACCGGAGCATGTTGGAACTTGGCGCGATTGGGGGTCGAGATGGCAACATGCATAGCCCGGATCCTCCCTCGACACACCAAGCACATATCAACAATAAGTACCCTTCACCATCCGAGGTTCTATAGTTTGACCCAACTTGAACCTGACCCGTCCAGCCCGGCACCACCGCCGTAACGAAGACTCCAACCATGGGGCGCATCGACACGGCCGCCGTCCACCCCAGGACGACAGCAACAGCAACAGTCGACAGACACAGCAGCATCGGCGACTCCGAGTCAGGGGGGAGCAACACCATCAACGACCAGTTCGCCGCAACGCCCGTAAAGACGTGGAAGGGCTATGCCTGGGACACTTGGGAGCCCCCCTCGGACCAGCGCCGGCTCCTCTTCAAGGTGGACGCCCTCATCCTGACTTTTTCCTCCCTCGGCTACTTCCTCAAGAACCTCGACCAGACCAATGTGAATAATGCGTTTTTGAGCGGGATGAAGGAGGATTTGGGTATAGTTGGGAATGAGTTGGTGACTAGTACGTTGTTTTACTTACCTACCTTGTACCTACCTTACTTACCATTGACTAAATCAATCTCCTCCTCTTTCCTCGTTTTAGTAATATGAGTGTGCTGATTTGTATATACCTACTCTAGGTACGTCCATCTGGAAGTGGGTTATGTTATTGGATAGATCCCGTTGAATCTGCTGCTTACCCGTGTCTCGCCGCGCTATGTGATCCCCTCGCTGGAGGTGGGGTGGGGGATTGCTACGATCTGTACCGCGTCGGTGCAGTCTTATAAGGCGCTCTATACGCTGCGGTTTCTGGTAGGGTTCTTTGAGTATGTTTTTGATTATTATCTATCTACCTGTAGTTCTCTGCTAAAGTCTGCTTCTTTACGACTGGCTGGCTGGCTGGCTGACTTGGCTACAGATCCGGATTTTACCCCGGCATTCACTACATACTGGGCTCATGGTATACCCCCCGAGAAATTGGCAAGCGGGCCATGATATTCTGGTTGGCGGGCATTATCGGGCAGCTATTCAGTGGGTTTCTACAGGCGGCCGCGTACACGAATCTGCATGGCGTGTATGGTTACACTGGGTGTAGGTGTTTTTCATTCTGGGTTCCAATGACTGTGCGAGATTGGAGGAGCTGACCGCGTACATACACCCAGGGCGCTGGCTTTTTCTCATCGACGGAATCATCACCCTCCCGCTCGCAGTAGCCGGCTACTTCTTTTTTCCCAACCTACCGCAAGGGGGGCAGAAGACGTGGTGGATAACCGAGGAGGAACACGTCCTTTCGATCAAGAGGATGGAGGCCATTAGGCGTGTCGGCAGGCAGTCGTGGACCAAGGAGAAGATACGGAGAACCCTAATGAGCTGGCACACGTACTTGCTTCGTAAGGTTTCTCCCCGTAATGACCGACCGCGTTTTCTAAATCTGTGAGTGGGAAAGGTTGACTCTTGTGTAGCTATGATCTACGTGCTCTGGAATAACGGCGGCATACAGGCGGCCATGGGGTACTGGCTGAAAAGCTTCAACTCGGATCCGCCTCCGGTACCAGGGACGAGTTTCAGTATCCCGGAAATCAACAACTGTAAGCCGACATAACCCTATTTGGGAGTACCATCTCGAGTTATGGTTACTCGGCTAACAAGGTGTAATACCAGTGCCCTTGCCAACGACCGGTATTTTTGTCGGCATGGCACTTATATGGGGTTGGCTCTCGGACGGGCCTTGCCGGGGTGCTCGATGGCCGTTCATCTACCTCGGTGCCGTTATAACCGTATGTGTCTATCTTAGTTTGTCGTGTCTGAAGCTACCTAACAAGCCATGGATTAGATCGTTTTCAGCATCCTATTGTGGAAGATGCCGCTCTATAACCACATTCACGGTCGCATGGTTGTATTCTGGCTCAGCAACATCGGCGTACGTCTTTCTATCCATTACGTCCTATATTCATCAAACTCATGCTCTGTGGCCAGAATGGCGCCGGCCCCCTCATCCTGAGCTGGATCAACGAGATCTGCTCCGACGACACCGAGAAACGAGCGCTGCTGGTTGCTGCTGGCAATGACTTTGCTTATGTCGTCCAGGCTGTTGTGAGTGCAGACATGCTCCCTCTCGACTAGTAGTTGCTAATGAACCATAATCTAGGCTCCAAACTTTGTGTGGAAGACGACAGATTTCCCGGCGGCAGAGAAGGGCTACAAGTGGTCTATTGTGTTGCAGGTATTGCTTGGTAAATGTTTTCCGTGTACTGGTTGAGGTCACTCATATTTCTAACCAGAACTGTCCCAAACTAGTACTCCTCACTGCCACCACCCAGTTTCCTCTCTGGAGGGACAGACGCAAGGCAGAAAAGAAAGAGACGGGGTTGTTATCCACGTCTGGAACCGAGCCGGATATCCTGCAAGGTCTGCCAGCCGAGCACGCGCAATACGCCCCCACCCCGACAACTCAAATGCTCGGAACATTCCCCAGTTACTAGATTTCCCACGACACCATCAACCTCCTGGTTACTGCACAGGCAGCACAGCCCTTCGATTCGCCACTATCTCGGGATAGCGGGCGTGGATGGTTTGGTCGACGTAGTAGGTGATGCACTGGCGACAGTACTCGGTCGTCCGACCCAGAAGGCCAAGCATGTCGAGAAGGAGGAGGAACTGCATCCACCCGACGATGGGGTGAATCTGGTGTTGGTACGGATCCAACGAGTCCAGGCGGTAGCGAGATACGGCCAGCTGCCAATAGCAGCTGCACGGGATTTGGGTAGCGAGGAACGGGCTCAAGTTCATGACGAATAGCCAAAACACCCAAGTCGATGTCAATCTGTGAAGAAAGGGCTCATTAGCAACCCCCCCGAAAATTGAAAAAAAAAGGCAAGAATGGGGCCGACTTACGGCATGAGAGTGGTAGCCAAAATAGGGCCGTATAATAGTTCCTCGGGGGGTGTCGTGCAGGCACGCCAAATAGCCAAGAAGATCAATGTGCTCCAGGGATAGATATACCCCCCAAACAAGCTCCACCACGACTGGACTATTCTCGGAGGTTGTGAAGGGAGTCTCCAGCTTTGACACCACAAAAACACGATGAACAAAACAGCGCTGCCGAACGCGGCGATGTCAAGCGCGAAGGACCACATCAGCAGCAGGTTGATGGAGCGGTGCGTGCTGCCCGCCACCTGTGACCCGACGAGTGAAAGCGCGATCGAGGCCAGCTGCGTCCAAACCCCTGGGGGTGGTTGCGCCGGGAGGGGGGCCACGAACAGGTCAGGCTCCTTCAATGCCAGCTTGAGCATCTTGATGCCAGCCCCTGGCACGACGGTCAAGTAGAGAACCACGAAATCGACCAGGTACAGCGCCAGGTAGAGGAGGAAAGGCACACTGCCGAGGAGCAGAACATAGGGCGGGTAGTGACTGCGGTGAGGAAGGGAGGCCCTATCAGTACCGGGTACTACTTCACACACAGCGCCCAGGGAAGGGAGGGGCCTCACATACATTGCTGGATTGAGGGTTTCCTCGCGAGGAACCGGAGCAACCCTGACCTGAGGCAGAACCGGAGCTGGGTCGTCGTCGGGGGCATCGTTGTTAGGAGCCTGGATGTGTGGGTCTTCGTCCTCCCGGGCTTCTTCCTCTTCACTCTCGTCAGACTCTTCTGGCTCAACCGTCTCCTCCCGGCCAGAGTCGTGTGGGGCTAAATCTGGGCGTCTGCGCCCTGGCGGTTGCGGAACACGGCGTCTATTCGGTCTCCATGCTGCGCTCGCCGACGAGCTGGCTCGTAGGTTTTCGTCCATGTTTGCAAGGGATATTGGTGGGCTTGATCTTCTCACAAGCACGTGTTGTTAAGGGGAAGTGACCTGGGGGGGTGTTGGAGTTTAAGGGGCTCGATTATGAGGCCGGCTTCTGTGAAAGCATTCTTTGAAGAAGCAAGCTGGTACGGGACGAACAAAGGCAAGACGGTCCGCCGAAGCATTCTCTCTCGCTTTCGAGGACTTCGGATCCGGAAATTCTGAGGTTGGTTGAACAAAGGGACCGAGTTAGATGCATTCATTCAGGAGAAGGCGGGCTCAGAGCAAACAATTGGGGTATCGAGTCTTTTGACCTTGCTCATCAACCAGAAGCTCAGAGACCCCTAACTCGGCGGAGAGGACGTACCATACGTAATTACCTGTACGGATACGATGACGACTAGTTGTCTCCAACTCCTACGGGCCACCCGACACGGCGAATTAACTCCAACAACGCTCGATAAACAACGACCCTTCACTCACATCACAACCACCACAACACCAACCCGGACCATGGCCCGCACCGATGAAGCCCAAGCCTTCTTCCGTATGTCAACCAAACCCAGACTTCCCCCCTCTCGCTTCCCATTTCAAGGCCGTCCCAATCATCCCCCCCCC
>MU857218.1:0-18819 GCA_033296705.1 Chaetomidium leptoderma | reverse complement strand
CCACGAGGCGTCTACGTCCCAATGCCCGCCTTCTTCACCCCGCAACAAGACCAGCTCGACATCCCCGCGACGCAGCGGCACACGGCCCGGCTGCTGGCCGCGGGCGTGGCCGGGCTGGTGGTGCACGGCTCCAACGGCGAAGCCGTGCACCTGTCGCGGCGCGAGCGGCGCGCCGCCCTCGAGGCCGTCGCCGACACGGTGGCGCGCCACCACCACCACCACCACCACCACGGAGAACAGCTGGTGCCCGTGCCCGTGCCCGTCATTATCGCGGGCTGCTCGGCGCAGTCGGTGCGCGAGACGCTCGAGCTGTGCCGCGAGGCGCGCGCCGCCGGCGCCACCCACGCGCTGGTGCTGCCGCCGGGGTATTATCGGGGTTTGTTGGACGCGGAGGCCGTGGTGGGGTATTATCGGCGCGTGGCCGACGAGGGCGCGTTGCCCGTGGTGGTGTACAACTATCCCGTGGCGGCGAACGGAGTGGATCTGGACTCGGATGTGTTGCTCAGGTTGGCGCGGCATCCGAGGATTGTGGGCGTCAAGCTGACGTGTGGGAACACGGGGAAGCTGGCGCGGGTGGTGGAGGGGGCGCCCAAGGTGAGAGAGGGGAGGGGGGGGGATTTTCTGGTCATGGGGGGCAGTGCGGATTTTATCCTTCAGGGGTTGGTGGTGGGTGCGCACGGGACCATCAGCGGGTTTGCGAACCTCGCGCCGAGGGCCTGTGTCCGGATCGGGGAGTTGTATGAGCAGGGGCGCGCCGAGGAGGCGAGGGAATTGCAGCATGAGGTTGCAAAGGGGGACTGGTTGGCGATTCGGTATGGGTTTGTGGGTGTCAAGGCGGCCATGCCCATCTTCCATGGCCCTGGCGAGGAGTCATGTGCCGTGCCGAGGTTGCCGTTCAAGAGGCTGGACGAAGACGGCGAGGCGCTGAGGGAGATCCATCAAGGGATGGCAGGAGTGTTGGAGATTGAGAAGAGGTTGGCTGCCGAGGCGGCGGGGAAGTGAGAGCCTGTGGCTCGGGCCTGTTGTGTGGGGGGTCGGAGAGGCAAAAGTACCCAATTCAGCATGCCTGGTTTTTGGTAACCCCGGTATGTACTGGTGTGGTTATGGGCGCGGTAGCCCCGGGGCAGATGGTCCAGTCCGGTTTCTTCTAGAGTCGTGTAGCTTCCTAGACAGACCTAAAGCGCAAGCAGACCCTGTGTCTGAATAGGGGGGATAGACGAGCTTTCGATGATTTATCCCAATGCCCCCTGTCTTGTTTAGAACGAGGCAACTCCAGGCGAGGCTTCGAGCTATCTTGTGGGAACACGGTTCGAACATGCGACTCTTTGTATTTTGGGTACCCCGCGGGCCGCAAGCCTAATCAAACTCGTACATGACACGAATGAATTCCCCCATGTCAAAGGAATTGAAGCGACTGCTTCCCCTCACCAGCTGCATTTGACCGGGGTGAACTCTGTGTATGCGCAGTATGCTGTTGGCCCACAGTTGAGAACCTTGTGACTGCTTACGGCCAGACAACTCTTCCCCGTCCAGCCCTGGAACTTGAAGTGCGCCCGGTTCCTGCCCCAGTCGACGCAGAACTCAATCATGCCCGGCACCGACGTCGAGCGGCACCCCTCCGCGGCGTCGACGCTATAGACGCCGTTGGCCGTCGTGAATTCTAGGTCGGGAGTAAGCAACAATGTTCGGTCAAATCATCCTTTGGATTCTTAACATACGCCCACTACGTCTGCAGTAACCATATAGATTGCAATTCGAGCTGACTGCCATGCTGTCTGCCGAGGCCATTGCCGCAAGACCTAGGACGGTAACGAGGGACGGGATGTTGAGATACATGGCTGATGAGGTACCGATTTGGCTTTGAAAGTGATATTCTGTGGTCGGTGGTCGGTGGTGGCATCATGGTGTTGAAAATGGCCTGGCATCCTTGCTGTTATATACACGTAGGTTATGGAATCCGCGGAGGTCTGTAGCATACCTCGACGCCACCGTATCTCCTTGCTTCGCGCTTGAATGGTTCACTCATACGTTGGTGCGTCCTTCGCATGGGATACGGGATCCTTCGCCGCGTCCACTCCACGATGGTGTGTCTTTTGCATGGGAAGAAGAAATCCTCCGCCCCCAACGCTGCAGACTAGAGCGGAAAGGGGAGATTCGGCCGGGGCTTGAGCGCAAAGGGGAGATTTGGTCATAGAATCTGCGGAGGTCTGTGGCAGACCTCGACGCGTCCGCATCTCATTGATTCGTCCTGGAATGGTTCACTCTCCGTTGATGCGTCCTTCGCATGGGATACGGAATCCTTCGCCGCGTCCACTCCATGATGGTGTGTCTTTCGCATGGGTAGAAGAAATCCTCCGCCCCCAACACCGTCGACTAGAGCGGAAAGGGGAGATTTGGCAGGGGCTCCGCTGGTCTCTCGGTCTGGCTAGCCTGCTGCTCCGGCAACCGGGCAAACCTGACAAATCTGACCTGGACATCTAGGCTTCACGTTGTGACCCGGCCTTTCCGACACACTGTAAGCTGCTCCGGGACCCACGAGTTGGGTTCATAATTTTATTATCATTCCGCTAGTTACTTGGACCGGCAACGTTGGGGAAATCACGTCTCAACCCGTCTGCCGCCGGTGGCCGGTTTCACCATTTCACCATGCCCCTGCATCCGCAAAGAGCCAGGTTCGGCGGAAGTACAAAAAACGCCACATCCTCAGATGACCGCCAGCTCGGTCCCACCATAATGGGCGTCATGAGGCTCTCTTCCCACCGTCACTCACGCAAACGGGGGTGCCCTGGTGCTACCGAGAGATTCGCTGGCAGGTTGGGGGTGCCACGCGGAGCGAAAGACGGCTAATGAGCTGTAGCTCTGTGTTTAGTGATTGTTAAATCACCGTCGACCTCGTGCCATCCGTCAGGTTGCTCCTCTGTGCTACGTACATGCATTCATGACACGCGGGTGGCCTTTGGGGGGACCTGCTAATCGCAAGGGTTGTGTGGCCTAGCCCCGGGATCGTAGGTAGTTGATTGCTGTTATCCGCTCGTCCTTCACCGTTGTGCGAAGGTCTGGTTGTACCGCGACAGCATGCTGTCAAACGACCCAAAGCTCGGTGCCCGCGCAGGATTCGCGCCATTCGTCATGATGGCCCCCACGTTCTCCGTCACGAGGAACGTCTCAGGCCGATCGGCCTCACTCCCTATATCGGCAGCCACCGGGCCTGTTTGTTCGTCAATGTCGCCCTCGAAAGCCTCGGCAACGCTGGAGTACGCAGATCCCGCTAAATATTGGTGAAGCGTCTTTTGCGTCTTCTTTGAAGGATTCAACAGGCCTGCCTTCTTCTTCTTCTGATACCGCTGGATCAGTGCTTGGTTCTGGACGTTTTCTGAGGGCTCCCAGGTGGGATTCTGATCTTCAGGCCAGTCGCCTTCCCAGAGAACTAGGTACCGGTGTACCTTGGCCCCCTGCTCAATGAACCACCGGTCGTCGAGGAGCTCCTTCACCGCCCATTCATCAGCTGCCGGTTCATCAGGCGCCTGCTTGTTTTTCTGTTTCTTCGTCTTAGGCTGCTTCTCCTGTGATGATCCCTTTCCATTAAGCGGTTGCCCCTTCCGCTTGCTCGCCGATGACCCCGAAGCGATAGAAGAGCCTACTCCGACCCCAGGAGTCGACAATCGGGAAGCTGGGCCATTCGAGGTGCCCCCAGCCCGCGCCGCAGGCCTCTGTGTAGGGGTGGACGTCGAGGGTTTGGGTTGTGGCTTCGCCAAGAGGGACCAGGGCGTTCCATTCTGCTGCACATGGCCGTTTTGGCTGTGAGGTTTGGCAGGGCTTTCAGCGCGTTTTTGCTGGCCGAATGCCTGTGCCCAGGCGGGGTGTATCCCGCCGGGCGTGGACGTGTTGCTCGGCGGAAGAGCAGGTGCGGGGGCGGAACTCGAGAAGCCCGTTTTTGTTTTGAGAGCAATTGAAGTCGTGATTGTTGAATCTTGTTGGGGCGGCAGCGAAGGCGGGACCGAGCTGCTGGTCCGGGAAGGTGTCCCCTCAACGGTGGCACCGTAATGAAGAGCAAGTTGGTCCACGGATTCTGAGTCGGCGTCTGGATCGTCGTCGAACTCTGATTCCCCAAACTCGGGATTCCCTTGCAGTTGCCGGTGGATGGCCGCATCATCCGACTCCACGTTGCTGGTGTCTCCCATGCCCTCTTCGTCTAATACCAGGGCCGGCCTCCTCTTCTGTGGTGTGGATAAGGACGGACCGGCAACTTGTTGGGCGAGCAAGAGGGCCTCGTCTGCCGAGCTCCGCACCGGCAGGTCAACGTCCTTCATAGGGACCTTGGGCGGCCGTCCGGGCTTCCTCTTGGTTGCGTCGGCGCGCTGCTTCTCGGCCAACCTGCGCGCCCTGTCCTCCTCTTTCCTTTCCAGGTTCTCATACTCCCACTCCTCAAGCTCGCGCGGCGAGACATAGTCGAGTACTTTGTTGCATGGTATTAATATCTTGACGGCCGGAAGATCGGTAAACCCGATGTGGTAGTGAATAAGTCGTCGGGAGGTTTCGGTCATGTCCTTGTCCGTAGGGAGCACGAACTGGTCGATGATGTAAGCCGTCGAGTCGCGAGGGGGCGCCAGGGAGATCCGGGGTGGAGGGGGGCCAGAGCCTGGCACGTATTTGTGGATAGAGTGGAGGGGGATTTCGATGGTTGTCTTGCGACGTGGCGGGAGACGGTTGTCGGCCATTCTGCGAGGTTGCGGGGCGAACGAGGCGCGTCGCGCTTCGACATGCGCCGCGCGTCTCAGCACCCACCAGAGAATGAAATATTAACCGAAGAAATAAAGAGGAGAAAGGCCATGCATTCGGGCCTCGAATCAGGCCGCAAGAAGCATTACTGCACGCCGTGGCGGCAGCACATTAAAAGTGAGGTTTGGATTGCGGTTGATCGAGGTAGTGGGTGCGAGCTCCACGTAACGAATTAGCGATTACTTAGCCTTGCCAAGCGCTAGGAAAAAACACGGGCCGTAATAAAGAGACCCACAACGATAAAATATATTAAATAACCACCTAGCCTTAGCTCACCACCGTATAAATGCCTGTATTTTTAGTCTAAGCAATACATAGAAATCAATATTCAAAGTCTTACTTTTTTTAGGCATTTAATATACTTACTACTATATATAGAGTATACTACATTTTATATATATTTTAACTCAATTACTTAAATCGATTATTAACTGAAATTAATAACGTTATCTTATTTGAAGAATAATTCTTTCCCTAGAGATGTTTACGAAATATTGTAGCCTTCATGTCTACGCCTTTCTAAGACCCTAACTACACTGGATATTTTTGCAACGCGGGTTTATCTCGTGTACGAGGTTGTTGTCACAAGCCAGGAGCTTGATTCTGGAAGTTGGCGGTCTCGCAAGTCAGCGAATGCCGAGATCCCTGCAATCGATCTTATCGCGTGGCCCGTGAGTGGACCTTGACGCCTGAGGCTCGCAAAAATCGAAGCTTGGAGTGGGTCTCCACCACAGCTCTTCAAGCATTCCATCACCACCGCAACTGCCACTGCGACTGTGCAGGGAGCAATCAAGCAATTGACCTTCTCAACGCCGTCCACGACGAAGGCCCTCGTGCCCCTCCCCACTCAATTTTTTGTCCAAAACTTCATCTCGCTCAACCGACACCCCCATACCACCGATTGCAGCTCCATTGGGTCCATTCCTCCAAACCAGACCGCGGCACTGCTGCACCATGATCGCCTCAACAGCAACGACAATGCTCCGCGCGGGCGCCGGCCGCTCTGTCGGTGCTCTCCAACCAACTCTCCTACGAAGCGCCGCCTGTCCCTACTCGGCCGGCCTCACCATCTCCCCGTTCTCCATGAACGCAGCCCCTTCGAAGCAACAGCAACAACAGACCCGCCCGCTCTCAACGAAGCCGACGCCCTCCTCCCTCCTCATCACGTACCGCGCCCAACAACCGCGCCGCAACGCCTCCTCCCGCTCCCATCTGACCCAGCCCACCACCGCCGACGCCGCGACCGACGCCAGCGCGGCAGCCGCCGCCGCCCGAGCCCAGGCGGCCGCGCACCCGGACCAGGTGGCGCTCGACTGGAACACCTTCTTCCAGCTGCGCAAGGCACGCCGGCGGTGGCAGTCCGGGTTCAGCGTCGTGGGGTCGCTCGCGAGCGGGTCGGCGGGCGCGATGGTGCTGAGCTCGGGCCTGGCGGACAGCGTGGTGGGCCAGATCCCGCTGGACCCGCTCATCACGCTGGGGCTCATGACCATGAGCTGCGCGGCGCTGGGCTGGCTGGCGGGCCCCATCGTGGGCTCGGCCGTCTTCAACGCGCTCAAGGGCAAGTACAAGGGCCCCATGGCGGTCAAGGAGGGCGAGTTCTTTGCGCGCATCAAGAAGCATCGCGTCGATCCGAGCGCGAGCTCGGTGCGGAATCCGGGTTAGTGGTCTCTCCCTTTTTTTTTTTTTTTTTTTTTTTCACCCCAACGTTCTTTGACTGACTCTGGCGGCAGTGCCCGACTTTTATGGCGAAAAGATCTCGAGCGTGGCGGGCTACCGGCAATGGTTGCGGGACCAGAGGTCGTTCAACAAGAAGAAGACTGGATCCGTATAAAAGTCTCAAAACGGGCAAGTTGTGTTGATAAGCAAAGGTAGTACTGGGGAATGCCTCAAAGTGTGCATGGGTTGATTACTTTTCAAGCTGTTGTTATCCAACCTTGCCGGAGTTCAGTGGCTTCTCGGTTGTAAAATAGTCATCAGTGGGTCATCTCCAAAGAAACAATCAGCAAAAGCCTCCCCTTGGTGCACATCCTGCCGTCCTCTTCCTAGTCTATCATATGCGTCTCCTATCCCCTAGATAAAGGGAAAGCTGGGGTCTACCTCCTCCTTCCATGCCCTCATCCCCCCAATAATATCTACAATCTTCCTCTTCCCCTGATCATCCAGCCCAAGTTCCTTGAGCTTCTCCACCGTTTCCTGCGAGTCCACCCCCCTCCGACAGACCACAAAAATGGGCGCATCGCCCTTCCCCGATTCTGCAGGCGGTAGGATCTCACTCGCAGCACCCCCATCCCGCTTGATGGCCGCGGCTTTCATGAGCAACTTGCCAAACGGGACATTAACCGCCCCCTCGATGCTACCAAACGAAAAGTGCTCCTTCTCTCGCGTATCGAGGAGGATATGCCCCGGCAACTCGCCCCTTTCCTTGGCCGCGTGGTAGGCAGCCGCCGTGATGCGCTCTTCTGGCGGGAGGTTGACGTTGGAGGTCGGCGCACTGCAGAACTGCACGTAGTCGGGGTTCCCGGTCTTGATGCCCTCGAGCGTCAGCGTCGAGTTCTCGCCGCAGGCGAAGCAGTTCTTCTTGCGGCCGCCCATCTTGAGAGCGCGGAACGAGTAGGGGCCGACGGCGCTTTCGAGGTCGTATGTGTAGATTAGCAAGGTTGGTTGGTGGAGGTTTCTTTCTGGCGGGTCTGTTGGGCTTTGAGGTGGCATGTGCAAGGCCGAAGCGAGGATCTTGATCGCTTCGCCGGCTTGTGCCACACCCATCATACCCACTACCGGGCCCATGACTCCGGCCTCGCCGCACGAAACCATTGAGCTTGGTGGCGGTGGCTTTTTGAAGCAGCACCTGTAACAAGGCGCGCACCCCGGCGTGAGTGATCCCTGGGGTGCCGGCGGGCAATTCAGCACGATCAGCTGGCCAGACTTTTGGATTGACGCGGCTGAGACGAGGGGTTTGCGCAGGAGAACGCAGATATCCGAGATGAGGTACCGCGTTGCTGGATTGTCGGTACAGTCCATGACGAGGTCGTATTGCGAGATGATGTCTGCCGCATTTTGGGGGGTGAGATGGAAAGGATAAGGGATGTATTTGGGTAGGTGATTCAAGCCCATGAGGTGCTGGATCAAGCTGTCCACCTTTTTCAAGCCGATTCTGAAAGTAGCATGGCCGATCTGGCGATGGAGGTTGGAGATTTCAACGACATCGCCGTCGATGATACCGATGGTCCCTACTCCGGCGCCGGCGATGTACATGGAGGCAGGGCAGCCGAGGCCTCCGGCGCCGATTATGAGCACTCGCGAGTTGATAAGTCGAAGTTGGCCTGAAAATGTCAGTCAAGAACGATGAACTTGACCCGGATGTCGCGGGGGTTCTCACCCTCTTTCCCCATGCCAGGAACAATCATCTGGCGGGAGTACCTCTCAAACTCATCGTCATCGAGCCGGCGACTGCACCCGTTGGCTGTGGGGTTTGCAACAGTAGAAGCCGTGCCGTTGGTGGAGGGGCGGTCCCCCGTATCTTCCTCCATAGTTGATCGCTGGAGAAACCCCAACACCTAAATTACCTAGCTCCGAGTGTTTTGCACTGATGTGAAAATCTAACCCCAACCCTTTGGTTAACCTTCGTTTTCTCAGCGTTGCAATGTGGAGATGCCGATCCACTGGATCATCAAAATAGGTATGGGGAGTTCGTGTAATCCAGATTCGTCAGTTCCAGCTCGGATGATCGGATCCTTCACACCCAAAGTCGACCGTCGTGCCGCTCTCCCGCTGTAGGGCTGAAATGATGTGCCCCTCCCCCACCAAGATCAAAGACCTTGGCCGTCTTGGCAGCGCCGTTACCCACCAAGTTGTGGGTCAATCTGGAAGGCGGTGAGGCAACCCCACTAAAAAGTCCAATCCGCCCGCCAGGCCATCACCTCAACGCAGCGCAATCGATTGCGGACCTCAAGCTTGCCATCCAAATTCGCATACCCTCCCTTATTACCACACTCCCACTTCAAGCTCGCAAGCAATCAAGAGCCGCAAAATGGTAAACTCCCCTTACCCTCGAACACACTCTCCTCACCCCCTAACAAACCCCCTCTCATAATCCAGGCCCCAACAGCCCCCGCCCCCGCCAAACGGCTCACGGCACGACAAAAGGCGCGCGCCCGCCTCGCCGACCCCCTCCTCCCGCGCAAGCTGCACCGCGAAGACAACGTCGTCTCGGACAGCTTCATCAACTCGAAGCGCGACAAGCGGCAGATCAAGCACTCGTCCTTTGTATCGCGCATCGGCAAGGCCACATCCTCGTCCTCGTCCTCCAAAACCCTGAAGCGGCGGCGCCCGTCCAAGAAGCTCGTCACCACGCTCGAGTCGCTGGGCGACGCGCTGGACGACATCCAGGCCGAGATCGACGACGAGGTGGCGGGCGGCGAGGTGATGGACGCCGAGCAGGCGCGGCAGGGCAGGGTGCGGCACAAGAGTCTGAAGAGCCGGCCCGGGGCGCTGAAGCGGAAGGAGAGGTTGGTGAAGGGGGAGATGGAGAGGTTTGGGAGGAACTTGGCGCAGCTGGCGAATATTTCGTCTCCTCCCCTTCCGTCTGCTGCTGCTGCTGCTGCGGGGGTGACGGGCGCTCGTGTGAGTGCTCGTGCTGGTGCTGGAGCTGGTGCTGGGCGGGACGCGATGGATACAGAGGCGGGTGGGCAACAAGAGGTGGCACAGACACAAACACAACCGTCGGCACAGCCATCGGGTACGTCGAGTCGGTGGGCGGCGTTGAGGGGGTTTATCTCGGCGACCATGGAGCAGAACCCTGCTTTCTTGGGAAAGACATGAATACCACGGCGATCGTCATTTGTGGAAAATGAAGTGTGACAACGCTGGTGAAAACCTCCAGGCCGGTATGGTTTTGAAACTTAGGATTGCGAGCGTCCAAAAAAAGAACGACCGCGACCATAGAATAATTATTCTGCCCCTCCTCCCCATCCTCCCAGATGACTCGGTATAGTAGCCATCCTCGAATCCCTCCCCATCCATAATTCGAAACTCTTTAAAGGCAAACCATCAAACCCAGGGGTACTCAAATCCTTGCCCAGTGCCCGAACTCCTGCAATCATAAACGCCATGCTGATGGAGTCTGGCAGTCGTGCGACTCTTGGTGTCCGCTAAGATCTTGCCCGGTGCTCCCAAAAGAAAACCCGCAAACGCCGTCCCGGTCATAAACCATTCTTCATGCTACCTCGCCATCTGCCCGAACGCGCTAGTCGACGCGCGGGGGATCATTTGACGAGCCGGCAAAGGGGCTAGCGCTCCGGCGCCTCTCGCCCTCCTTCCGCAACGACTCGACGATCCGCAGCATCTCCTTCCTCCCGCCACGGCTGTCGATCATCTTTCCCGACATGGACATTGACACCTTCTCGTTGGAGTTGGCGTTCAGAAGGCGTTTGATGAGCAGGTGCCGCATCAGGATACAGACAAAAACGCCGCAGTCTTTGCTATTCTCTTGCTGGGGGGTGTCGTCCAGCTGGTGGAACCGAAGCGTGAGGCCCAGCACCCAGCTCAGTCGGTCAACAGCTCTTTTCGCCGCGGGGAAGTTTGAGCCGCCGAGCGAGTCGTAATGAAACGCGACCCGGTCGATGACCGACACCAGGAGAAGAGACCAGTGGGAGCCACTGTCGGCGTTCCAGCGGTCCCGGCTGTCGCTGATTGGGAGGAAGATGTGGGTGACCTTGCGGAAGTCGGGCAAGGCAGCGGCATCGTTCTTGAGGTCGGTGGTCTGCATCAAGAGATGCGAAACGACGGGGCGGAGGAGGACGATCCGGGCCTCTGGATACTTGGGCAAGATCTCCCGCTCGAGCCATCTGCGCATGTTAGACATCTGAGACCCCCATTGGAAACTAAGGATCCAGGGTCCAAACATACTCTTCCCAAAAGGCAATGGCCTGCATGGCCGTTAGTCAATGGGCAAACCAGGAGGTCAATGAGGGTTGGAACATACACTGTCTGTCAGCCAGTCGTTCTTGAGTGCCTTGATGTCTTCAGTGTCGACTAGAAAAGGGATGTCAGCAACCGCGGACAAGGGTGGGTCAAAGCGATGCAATTCGTCACGTACGGCGGATGTCATGGTCTAGTAGAAGCGATTGTCAGTGTACCAGCCGACAGGCTACATGGTCGCGTAGGACTTACAAGACAGGTATGGCTTCGGAGAAGACATGCCGAGCTGTGTATTGATCAGCCCCAGTTCCAGGTAAAGAGCGTACCGCAACAAGCGTCCTTGACAAGACAACTTGCGGCATTGTCGGTGATCCTGCCAGCAACAACCGTGCAAACAGTAACACCAATCTTTCCCATCCCATTGACCACCTCGCGACCCCGCCTACGCCACATCCGCGCGTTTCCCAGATGTTCTTTTAGAAATCAGGCGCACCAAGCTGATCTCCTCCGCACTTGCGATAAGGGTTCTGAGTCCGAAGAAGGGTTTTCCATTGTAGCAGAAAAATCCGGGGTCCTTACACTGTCTCCAAAGTGCCTGGCCATACTCTGCCGGAAACGCATCGTGTCGGCAGTCGAACGGGTGGAGTCGGGTCGGGCGGAAGAGGGCCAGGAGAAAGGGAATCGAGACGGGTCGGTCGTGACGTCGCCGGATTGCGGCAACGGAAGTGGTGAGAGGTGGTGTGGCCCGTCGCAGTTGGGAAGCACAGGCCAGCGTGGAAGACGCGGACGAACCGGATCGGAACTCGGAGGGTTCGATCGGGCAAGGTTTGCGGCCGGATGATGAGGAGAAGGGTTCTCCGCAACTGTTAGCTTATGCAAACGATAACTCCAGGAGTCCAGGGAACATTACAAAAATCAGCAGTAGTTAGAGGTCGCAGTGGTGCTGTCGCGACGATCAATTCGGAATACTTGTGGGGAAAGACGATGCACACAAGACGAGGCAGAAAGCGGGAGGAAAAGCGAGGCTTTCTAGCCACGGAATCTGGTCGCCCCGCAGCAGTGCAGCGCTCAACCCACCCCTCCCGCGGTCTAGGTTGCCCAAATCTTGCACGAATTTTCTCGGGAAACAACAGGGACAATGGGAGCCACCTTCGTGATGAAACTACTTGACAGTCATAGGTATAGGGTCCATATGTTTAGCACCCCAATACATGCCCATTCCACCCACCAAACTGATGGATTAGACAGAATGGCACTGTCAATCCCAAACACACGTCACCGAATCCTCCCACACCCTCGGTGTGTCTGCCAAGGTCCAGACCAGCCAGTACCCGCAGACGCCCATTGGCTGCGCCCTTGCCAAGACGCTTCGCTCCGGTAGTGGGCTGTGCTGGCCGGCAGTGAGACGTCACCCATAACCTAAATTTCCGGCCTCGGCTGGTTTGTCGAGGCCGCTCATTACTGGTATGCAGTCAGGGAGTTTCAATCAGCCGGTCGACAATCTACGAGCCCCGTGTCCGGTGCTAATGCAACGAAACTGCTTCGTTGGCGTGCCCGGGCTGCGGCGCTAGCGCAACTTCGGCGATTCATGTGCCAGGCGCATTTGATGATTCAACCTACCTACCTAGGTATGTGAGAGACCGAGACATCGCCGTACCACCAAAAGCAGGGACGGCCAGGAACCGAGGCCTGCAACTGCGAAAGCCTTGGACAACAATAATGACGATATCATATAATAGGGTCAACCTGAGCAGTGTTCCATTGTGCTCATTGTTGCCGCCAACCTAGAAATATCTTTCTCCTAGATGACTCTGAGTCACATTGCATGATTATCTGAAAGACGTCTAAGATGACCATCATTGCCCCGCTTGTGACCACATGTGCCCTTTTTAGTCAAAACATCTATTAGGTAACCTTCGCAGAGTACCCGAGCATCAGTCGAGTCCCCAAAATCGAACAAGATGAAAATGTAATTACCTCCCACAAAATTGATTATTTGCCCCTGTGATGTTCAAGCATGTGCCTTGCCACTGCATTCCTTGAGGTTCAAAGGTCTTCCGCCAACACTATAGTCTCGCCAAGTTGAAGAGTATCTTGTGGAGTATTCGATAACGACGATGAGTTTCGAACTCTTTGACTTGTTGCAGATATTAATGGACTAAGCCGCGTTTAATTACTAAGATCGGCGGTCCTGACGATGAACACGGCCGAGAATTAACTTACATTCACCTCTTGAACGAGCCACATGCTGATAATGGGTGTGAACGGTCCATTATCAGAAGCTCAAGGCACAGAGTTTTCGTCCGATGAATTGTAGCCGAGTGTGCCGCTGCCTTTGGCATATGAGCCCCTCATGCAGAAAAGGCTGGAACTAGGTTCATTCTAAGAACTTTACCGGTTTATAAAAGGTCTCGTCCTCCTGGAGTTCCTCCCACTGCTTTTCCTTCGAGCTACAGCGAGAAGTATCCCGACGTGCGAAATTTCGTAACAAATCGGAAAGGGATAACGCAGCTTTTAAAAACATCGGCGCCGACTTCACCTTTTTTTTTATTTTCATTTCTCATACAACGGCTTTGGTGATGTTTCGCGCCGCCCCCGTCGCCGCTCGCGTCGTCAACGCCGGCACCAGGACCTCGTGGCCGGTCCTCCCCTCGCGATCGCCCTTCTCGCGGTCAACCCCATCGCGGCCACTTAGCCAGCTAACGATGGGGTTTGAGGAAGCCAAGGAGTGGTACGTATTTTAATCTTGTTGCCCCATTTGCGAGAAAAAAAACAGTCCTATGAGCGACGAGTCATTCAGGTGACGGGGGTCATCTTTAAGCTACGAATCTTGTATTTAGATTGACGCCATCGCTGACTTGTTGACCAGGAAAGAGTGGAAGGCCGGGCAGAAGATGCCCAAGCCAACGATCTTCGACCTGAAGATCTACACGCCCATCCGCAAGAGCAGCACCTGGTAAGCCCACCCTGAGTGTTTATCCTGTCCAATTACAGCTGTTGCTGCCCACTCAAACCGCAGAAGTTGGACGGGCAACTTACACTAACATCGTCGCCCCAGGAACATCTCATACGCTCCAGACGGGCAAACCGGCGACCAACAAGCCGTCGGGTCCGCAACCGCTGCTCCCGCGCGCCCACTCTCCGGCCCCATCGGCACTCCCCCGCGGGCCCCCACCCCCGCCCAGCAGCGCAACAAGGCCACGGCTCTCGGCAAGTCGGCTGCGCTGCTAAAGACCCTGACCCGCCCCACGGCAGCGGCGATCGCGGCGGCGGCGGTGGTGCGCCCGCCGACCACCAGCACCACCAGCACCAGCAGCGCCACCACGACCGCAGCCAAGGTCGACACCCCCGTGGTCCACACGCGGGACCTGCGGCCCAAGCCAAGCGGGCACAGCGGCGGCGGCGGGGATGGCGTCCCCAGCCTCGACGTCCTGCGCAAACTGCGTACCGCCGCCCAGACCGCGGCAGAGAAGAAGCCCGACGACGGCAAGAAGCCCGACGACGGCAACAAGACCGGCGGCGGCAACAACGCCAAGAAGCCCCCCGTCCGGCTGAGCGAGTCGCCCGGGTATTACGACCCGGCCGATCTCGACAACTCGGCCTTTTACAAGCGCCAGCTGCCTTTGTTTCTGGGCGGTGGGCCGTTCTTTTAGTGCCTTGTTGCCGGGGGGCTTGAGGGACTGTCACTTGTGCTGGCGTCGTCTCGTTTTGGGCTTTTTTGATCTGCTCTCTTCGGTGATATCTAGTTGGGGAATGATGGGAATAATACTTAATGGGGCATGGTTTGGCCGAGTACGTCGTTAGGTGGGTAGACAAAGTAGTCAATGATCCCCCACTTAACTCGACAAATGGAGCCGTATTTATCTTGAATTGGCACCCAGCCGGTGATTTTTGTTCCATCTGAATTGGCTGTGATCAGGTCAGATATTTTCGGGGAGGGGGGCGCGATCACAGTGTACAAATCCCTAACCCTAACCCCTGCGCCGCGTCCTTGGGAGAAGGGGTGCCACGGTGCCAGTGGTGGTTGTGGTTGTTGAGGGCACTTTGTAGGGCATAGACCATGTTAGGTCGGAAGCTACCGGTAAGGAGCTTGCAGAGAGACCAGTCCAGCTGGAAAGAACGTAGTGTAAGTAGGCGAATAAGGGAGCGTGGGGCAAGACCAGTCCGGCTGGAAATTGATACATAGTTGATGGATGGAATGAATGAATGCTGAAGGCTATAGTAAGGAATAGGAGGGAATCAAAGAAGCACGAAACATGGCCATTTTATATTCTAACCGGCGCACCGTGAAGAACGCTTCACCCGCATTGGATCACCTTCGGACTCTCTCACAGTCATAGTCACTAGGTTCTGAGCCCTGTCGACGGCCGGGGGGTTGGAGCGAACCACTGTTGCGGCGTGGCCGACACTTCAATACTATAGAATGAAACGGGATCGACCTTGTCGTGGTAGTATTTGGTGAATGATTAGAAGTTGGAATTCGGGGTCTCGGGATGGGGGTCAGGCATACCAGGCGAGGCAGGGAGTTGGTGTTGTCGGGGGGTGGCCGTCAAAACCTTGGAAGGGCCTCGAGATCTGGATCACTGCCCAGTGGTGGCTGGGTCCGTGATCGGTTGCTCGGCATCCCTTCATCCGATCTTGATCTGACATTGAGGAAGGTGACGGGAAGGGAATTTGGCAAATTCCTCGAGACTTTCTCCGCCAAACCAGAGGTGGAATCCAAGTACCGCCAGAAGGCAGCCGACCTAGGCATCCTTGGTTCTACGTTCACCAGGATCCACATCATAGATGACGAGTCGCTTGCAGGGCCACTGCTCCGGAGATATTCCGTGTTTGTTGATTTTGTGTCGGAAAATAATCTACTGGATGCCTACTCCCAGCGCCCACGATTGGATGGCAATGAGATCCAAAGTCTGTTTGGTTGCAGAAGGGAGGGAATTTCCTCAAAAACGCCCTTGATGCCCTCATGGCATGGCAGGTTGACAAAGTTGACAGCGGCGTTGAACGAAAGCGTGGTTTCTGAGCGAGAGCAAGCGATTGGGAATCAATCCCTTAAGGGACTCGGAGGAGATCGTGACCCGGAACAGTTCTAGTTGAAATGGAACTGCCCTTAATAGTCGTGCCTTCCTTTTCTACGCCGAAGAAACTCAGCGGGCAACGAGGCAGCTGCGTCCCAGAACCTTGGGGAGGCTTGCCTACGAACTTTCTGCCTTGGGAATCCGATTTTCAAGTTCCTTTTGTTCGCAACCGCCCGCCCAGATCCGACTTGAACTCGCCGCGTGTTTTCTTAGGCGACTGGCGCAGTTTGCGCACTTACAACCATTCTCTAATACTGTGTACTTCAGTCACTCCTTCCGTCCATGATGGAGTATACCCGCCATTCATCCCAACCGGCAACGGTCGACCTCGTCCGGGCCGACTTGGCCGAGGTCTGGACCATCGATGCATCTGAAGTTGATAGTCCGGAGAGACCGCCTTCGGTTTCCGGCCTTAGCGACATGCTCGACCTCGAATTTATTCCTACTCCCGGATTCCGCCCTTCAAAGGCGATGAAGAAAGACCCGCTGCCCGACATGCTGGGCGACCTCCTGGAGCTGTCACCCAGTCGAAACAAGGGGCGGGACGGCCGCCATGAGATCCGAGCTGCCAACAAGAAGCCACTAGAAATGGGTAGCCCAGGTTCAGTTGCTACGGGTCAACTTTCCAATCAAATCACTCTCCCCGGCGACCCGGCAGGAATAGACTATCCTACTCGCGGGACTCAGAAGCCGGGACGTTCCTCTCACAATAAACTGTCTCCGTCCAATGCGAACAAGCGCAAGCACCCCGGCCAGCCAACTGAGACAGCTCGATCACCTGCGAACTCTCCGGTCCCCAAGCCAAGCCAACAACGCCAGTCAAACGGCGCAAGACCGGCATCTGCCACTACACGGAAGGGGCCAGCGAGGGCCTCCAAGCAGTCTAAGACCCTCCCAGTGGCAGCCGATGCTGCGTCCACCCGGACCAAGGCAAAAGCACGGAAGCATGACGACGACGTGTTTGAGTTAAGCGACGTGACAGATTCGGAACCCGAGTCCAGACCAAAGAAGAGACAACTCAAGCAGCCGCCCCCTAAGGAATCTCGTCCACCTCCTGCGCGCAGAGCCCCGGTTGCCGATGAGAAGAGCGGGTTGCCCATCAGCCAAGGGCCAAAAAAGTCCACTCGTGTCCCGAAGAAACCTTCCGGTCGCAAGGCTTTTCAAGAGAACAAGACCGAGTCTGATCAAACAACACATGTGAACCGAAGGGTAGAGTTGGACAACGGCTCTGATAGGCACAAAGACGAGAACACCGACACCGCGGTCAGGCGCAACTCAGATGAACAATCTCGAATGAGTGACACAACGTCGAAGGTCCAAAAGCCATGTGATATTTCGGAGACGCTCGCTTCCCCGAAGCCCTCGAAGTCTTCGCCAGCTGCATCGAGAGAGAACGGGCCAGTTCTTCCAGCCAGCTCCCACTCCCATGATGTTATCATAGTGTCTAGCGAAAGTGAAGAGGAAGCTGGCACGGCGGCAGGAACAACCTCGCCATTGTTTGTGGAGCAAGATGAGAAGCAAGCGGTTGCAAGCGACGGCCCAGACATTGAAATAGGAGCTGATGCGGGGATGAGCTCTGACCAAACTCACCAGAGCTGGTCAGTCGGTCTTCCCATGAATCACAGGCGCCTCGGCTTTAGCCCTCCACCTTCGTTCCAGCCGCGAGCCCTGGCCGATAACGAAAGTATTCCCCGGGGGGGCATTACTGAGCATCCATTGCCGGTAGCTATACGGGAGGCCTTCTTTTCCGACGAGGCACCAGCACCGGTTTCACTGTCCCCGTCCCTTGCACAGGGCCATTGCGCCGGGGAGGGGTCGGGGAAGGAAAGTATGACCCCTGAAGATGCTTGGAGGCACGCGGTGGAGGACGACTCTGAGCCTGCCATTTTGCATCGAATTGTCACTGTGAGTCCAGCCTACTATGATCCCTTGAATGGTGACTAACGGCTAACCTTGGCTGCCCTCAGTTGTTGCATCGTTCCTTGAAGCCCAGAGAAGATGTGGTGCGGGACATCGCCGCCGACTATCAGGCGAACGCTTTACGCTTGCTCGAGAATATTAGCTCACGCCATGGCCAGGAGAAGACTGACACGTTGACGGCCTTGCAGAAGACATCCCGGGCGGTCATTCCTGTCTTTTCTAACGCAGGACAGGATATGGCGATCCTCGTCAGCAGGCTCCGAGACATGGACGTTACCCACACAGCCAACACACTCACGCGGCCAGTTCTCGCCGAGAAGCTTGATATGGTGGCCAGGTTGTGTCAGACAAAATTGAGCAACTGCATCCAGAACGGGCCGCCTGGGGACGATGTCGGCGACGGTTCGGATGATAACCTTGATGTCCTCTCGGAGTCTTATCAGCTCAAGTTGTTTGAGGCAGTTCGACAACCAGGCAACCAAACTACCGAGAAGGGTCTGGGTGAGGTAGATTCGCAGGTCGATGCGTTCATCAACCGGCGCCTCCGCGGCGGACCCAAGAAGGTTCATCGTGCTGAAGCCAGGAAGCCGGACAAGTCCGCCCGAAGCGCTGATGAAGCTCTGGAGGTGTTATTGGACGGGATCATCAACACGTTGCAGGAGGACAAGAATGGAGATGGGCTTGATCGGGCCGCTGCTGAGGATGCCGCCGAGGTTGTGTCGGACGACTCAGACATGGCAGAGACGGATTTCATGGCATAAACGTGGTGATTGGCTGGGCGTTGCTAACGAGAAGGAGGAGTTACGGGCTGAAAGCAGGCACACGAAGGGGCATTTGTAAGGGGCGGTGATTTGCAATCCAATTTCAAGGGGTAATACAATTTGGAGTCAGTCGAGACTGGCTGGAAATGCGCTGTGGAGAGCTGGAAGAGTAATTTATCAGGTAGCTATTACAAATCCGAGGAGGATCGGAAAAATTAATCGGTTAGACCTCTTTTGCTAATCCGTTAGACCTGTGGGGCCCCCCCCCCAGCCATCCAATCAATCTAGCTGGCCCACCTACCCATTTTTACAGGGCGTTGCAGCAAGCCACCCGCGCGTGGCTGGGGTTGTTGCCTCAGGATGTC